>JANJGK010002488.1:85000-125384 GCA_039081455.1 Macrobrachium rosenbergii | reverse complement strand
CTTCATGCTTGAAAACGTCAATATATCTTGAATATTCTTTCAGAAAAGACTCTTTTAGGTCAGTGGAAATTTTTTTCAAGATGAGAAAGGCTACCATAGAATCTTGCCTTTTTTAGATGGAGGTGATCCATAATTATATAATCAACTGGTGATCTGTCTATGCAGTTATATTTTATTTGTCAAAAACCATGGAAATGAGTAGGTCTTCCTTCACTGGGCCATTACTTTTAATATTGATATCTACCAACATATTGCTCACCCTAAAGCATTGTTTAAGAAACCTGATACCTTCATTTGCATGAAACGGGTCCTCTGGCCTATATTAGTACTTTTGACAGGATTTAAGACAAAGGTCCCTGTTAATTCAGTCTGTATATGATTACACCAGTAAATAACATGATTTCACATATCAAGATATGGTGTCCTTTGAGAATATTCAAATTGAATTTGCTGTGTTACAGAGATGATGTGGTTCTTAGCATTTCGTGATATCCAAAATAAAAAAAAGGATAGTTTGTAAAACATTGGTCTTTCCATGGATTGAGTTGTAAGCAAGTGTATGATATTTTTTTCTCTTCCAGTGAAGGCCTTCCTGAGAACCTTGATTTGGTGATGACACAAGAGAATGTAACCGTAGCAAAGTGCCTTTGGCCAGATGATAACAGACAGGAACTCTACTGTAGAGTGGCGTGAAGGATGTAGAGAGAAGCTTTAGGAAGTAGCTTTATTCCAGCATGGTAAGTTGTGTGCAAGATAGTTGTATTCATTTTCTGGTACCTGTTCCAGCATTCAGTTGTATTCATTTTCTGGTACCTGTTCCAGCATTCAGTTGTATTCATTTTCTGGTACCTGTTCCAGCATTCAGTTGTATTCATTTTCTGGTACCTGTTCCAGCATTTAGTTGTATTCACTTTCTGGTTCCTATTCCAGCATTTGGTTGTATTCATTTTTTGGTATCTGTTCCAGCATTTAGTTGTATTCATTTTCTGGTACCTGTTCTAGCATTTAGTTGTATTCATTTTCTGGTACCTGTTCCAGCATTTAGTTGTGTTCACTTTCTGGTACCTATTCCAGCATTTAGTTGTATTCATTTTCTGGTACCTGTTTCAACATTTAGTTGCATTCATTTTCTGGTACCTGTTCCAGCATTTAGTTGCATTCATTTTCTGGTACCTGTTTCAGCATTTAGTTATATTCATTTTCTGGTACCTGTTCCAGCATTTAGTTGTATTCATTTTCTGGTACCTGTTCTAGCATTTAGTTGTATTCATTTTCTGGTACCTGTTCCAGCATTTAGTTGTATTCATTTTCTGGTATCTGTTCCAGCATTTAGTTGTATTCATTTTCTGGTACCTGTTCCAGCATTTAGTTGTATTCATTTTCTGGTACCTGTTCCAGCGTTTAGTTGTATTCATTTTCTGGTACCTGTTTCAGCATTTAGTTATATTCATTTTCTGGTACCTGTTCCAGCATTTAGTTGTATTCATTTTCTGGTACCTGTTCCAGCATTTAGTTGTATCCACTTTCTGGTTCCTATTCCAGCATTTAGTTGTATTCATTTTCGGGTACCTGTTCCAGCATTTAGTTGCATTCATTTTCTGGTACCTGTTCTAGCATTTAGTTGTATTCATTTTCTGGTACCTGTTCCAGCATTTAGTTGTATTCACTTTCTGGTACCTGTTCCAGCATTTAGTTGTATTCATTTTCTGGTACCTGTTCCAGCATTTAGTTGCATTCATTTTCTGGTACCTGTTCTAGCATTTAGTTGTATTCATTTTCTGGTACCTGTTCCAGCATTTAGTTGTATTCACTTTCTGGTTCCTATTCCAGCATTTGGTTGTATTCATTTTCTGGTATCTGTTCCAGCATTTATTTGTATTCATTTTCTGGTACCTGTTCTAGCATTTAGTTGTATTCATTTTCGGGTACCTGTCTCAGCATTTAGTTATATTCATTTTCCGGTGCCTGTTTCAGCATTTAGTTGCATTCATTTTGTTGTACCTGTTCCAGCTTTTTTTTTTATATAAAAGTGGCAGCTTATATTGAGGCATGATATTGCACAGTTGCCAAGAATTACTTACACAATTAAAATTAATTTTCTTATTTAAAACTAGGATTTTATAAGGTACACTGATCGTTTATCTCAAAATGCTTGTAGAGTCATGAGAATGTGACACATTATCGTTTCTGGAATCACCACCTTCGTACAAAAGCAGGAACCTGGACGAGAGAATGAAGCCTTTATATCGTAATAGGTTTAACCAGAGTCCCTCTCTTCCTCAAATAAATTTGCCCGTAACTGTACTCATAAGAATGTTACGAAGTTCTTTCAATTTTCAGGTTAACGATCCTCAGCCGACAAACTTAAAATCCCTTCACTTCTGTGGATGATAATTATATACAATAACTGGTATATCAAGTAAGTGATCGTAATATCTGCATTGATTTATCCCTATTGTAGACACTATCGTATTTATAATAGAATAATTGAATTATTGCTGTTCTTCTGAGCTTTCCTTTCACCTTTTAACCTCTGTAGTTGACGCAAAAGTCAATGGTGATGGTATATACAGGTAAAATGATTTAATAATATGACTAATTTATATTTAAAGAGAAACTCTTATTGCCTAACATTCCTTATAGCAATATAATTTGCCTGGAACATCAAAAGTTTACAACAGAATTCGTGCTTAGGTATTGAATGACTCTCTTAGTTTGTGGATATCTTCGTAGTTTTGTTTCCAAAAACACTGAAGAGGACATCTCTTCATTTAGGCACAATTTTAGACCTTTTACCAAGCTTATTATTTTAGGATTAAAGTTCCGTATTGAATCACAATTATGTAAATTTTAAGTAAGAACTCTTTGTGACAGAAGCGTTGTAATTTAGTTCCAATGACGTTTAAATTCACCTTGCCAAAAGAAATGTAGGTTTGGAAACTTTAGACCAAAACTATTATAAACCATTTGTCTCCTATTAAGCCTTGGTTACATGAAGGCCAAGAAGGCTAAATAAAGGCTGATCAAATACTCTTTGATCTGATGCAAGAAGTTGTTGGAAGCCATTTCAAATCAGGGGAGAGGGAGAGAAGTTGGTGCAAAGTCCGAGGACTAAAAAGTGGCTTTAGTGTGTCCATGATATTATTAGACTTGGCACAGAAAATGACTCATATTTTACCAAAACAGTTGTTAAGAAACAGGCAACTGAAATAGGAAAGGAACCTAATGTCGAATTACTGGCTCATTCCTGCTTCCTGCCCACGTCTCCTGAATTCAGGTGCATTCGTTTCATTTTCTATTCCCTCATATTAGTTTATTCATTACTGTAACATGTCTCGGTGAAGGCTGATTTCTCTCTGGAGCTCTATTGGGTTTATTGGAGTCTGCTGGATCTGTCCAGAAGGGGTTTCAGCTGAAGGTTTCAAGAAAGCTGGACAGAAAGACAGAAAGACAGATGGTTCTGGGAAGAAGGAAGATAATGAAGTAGACTGTAGGAAAAGAATTGAGTTTTGCATCGTATATTCATATACCATAGGCCCCTGTAAGGGGGTAGTGCCGTCAGTGCACCTCATGTGGTGCACTGTAGGCATTACTTAGGATTCTTTGCTGCGTGCCTTCGACCCTTAGCTGCAACCCCTTTTGTTCCTTTTACTATACCTCCTTTCATATTCACTATCTTCCATCTTATTCTCCACCCTCTCCTAATAATGATTCATAGTGCAACTGCTTTGAGGTTTTCCTCCTGTTACACCTTTCAGACCTTTTACTGTCAATTTCCATTTTAGCGCTGATTGACCTCTTAGGTCCCGGTTCTTGGCCTTTGGACTAAATTCTATATTCAATTCAATTCAATTCAATTCAATTCATATACCGTTGGTAATCGTAGGATGTGTGAATCTGAACGTGAAAGGATTAACTTTCGATCAGTGGAGGACATGAGGAAGTAATGGGCTGGATGTCCTTCGACAGTCAGTGTCCCTGAGTGAGGTTTGCAAGAGTCTACAAGTGTTCAAGTGGTGGTGCTTCTTCTTCTTCTTCTTCTTCTTCTGTACCAGTGTCATTCACTTATCGTAAAATATCTTTCACACTAACTCAGTGACTTATGTTGTGGTGGTTATAGTCTGCTCTTTCCTTTTCGAGCAAAAATAAATTAATTTGGAAATTTTTCACTTTGTTCTGTGTTTTGACCGTTCTGAAATATGTAGAGGAAACTAAGAAATTTACAGACGTTTAAAAAAATTCAGCATTAGTCTAGTTTACTTAGAGCTAAATTAGTAAAGCACAGTCAGTGAATTATTTTCTTAGAGCAAACTAGAACAAACTTAAGTCAAGCCTTAGAGAGATTTTCGCTTTATTTTAATCATTATTGAATAAGGTGTTCCTGTACTTCTGCTGAGAGAGGCTTCTCAAAGCAATGACTGTGTTATTTTTTAAATGAACTGAAAGAAGGGAGTCAAAGTATTATGGTTTATCAGCCTCCACAAAGGTTGGTAATCCTCTTCCACATTAGAAAGATGTCGTCATCATCATCATCATTATTTTATGTCATCTTTCCCCCAGACTTAGTTGGGGTTGTTTCCACCCCTCTCTATTTGGTGCTCTTTTGGGTGTATCCTTGGCTGGTGTCATCGTAGAATTTGTATATTTATATTTTCTTCTTGACGACGTGGTGGCGTTTTCCTTTAAACGAGCACCTCTTGTTCTGTCTGAGGAAAGGCAAGAAGGAGTTAGTTTGTTTGTGTCAATTTGACCATCGAATGAAAGAGACTTTGCTGATTTCCAGTTCTGACGTCTGGTGTTATAAAAAACTGACTTTTTTTATCACTTATCATTTCTGTGATCTGATGTGTGTGTGTGTGTGTGTTTCTTGTGTCATTTTAAAGGAGCCAGGCACTGACTGGATGCAATATTTCACACTTGACAAAGATGACTGAATACATCCGTTTGATTTGCATCGTTGAACAAAATGCCATTCGCTATACAGTTTTCATGTGGCTTTGGTGTTTTTCGGATTTTGAGGACAGAACTACTGTCAGCTCAGCAGTTCCTCCTCCGATTCAGTAACATTCATCACATAACAGTTTATGATCTGCAGTCCTGAGTTCGCTGTCCTCAGGTTTGCTGTCACCACTGACATTCCTTATCTCGAGTTTTGTTCATTTCATTGTTCTTTCAGAAATTAACTGCTGTCTTCTGCACAGTTTCTCTCAATCAAAGTATTTTAATTATGTATATTAGTCGAGAAACACATTGTCGTCATTGAACATCGCATTAGTTCATCTGTCCACTTTTCAAAACATCATATTATCTGGTATAGGTCTAGAAAACGCAGCACATCAGAATTCGTGTCCCACAGCACAGGAAACTGTATCATTTGAGTAAATGAAATCATTCATTTCCCATGGGTCGTTTGCTCATCATTCGTCCTCCTCATTTCATTCACCAGTTTCAGGTCAAGCACTTCTCTGAAGGAAAGATAATCATAAGATAATACAAAGGCAATAACAAGGATTGTCACTTTCCTTCGCTTGGTCTTGGAACCTGAATGAGTGACTGAACTGCTGATGGGTATGAAATGGTGGAAAGAGCTTTCAGTAAGACTAAGGCCAGGTGCTGCATTGTTTGATTAGAAAGAATATTAAGAGTTTTTGTTTTCTATAGTTTGCGTTAAGCATTTAGTTGGATACGATGTGTGTGAGAAAAGAAAGTGTTGCAGTTGCCCGATACAATGCTGGGAGGTTTTGGTAAAGAGAAATTGAAAATGCGTGTCAGGAAGTACTATGGGACTAGAATTGGGAGAGTTTTAGACAATTTGGCAGTCAGTAGGTTCAAGGAATGAACCCAAAGTAAGATGTAATCCAAGAGTTACTGAAATAAGGCAAAGCGTAGGTTTATTCCTCAAGTAACTTGTCTTTCCAGTTAAAAAATGTTTGTGTTCAGTTAATTTAGACCTAAAACATACACTGAACATTCCTTACCCCCTACCCTGACCTTTATAATGATTGTAATTAAAGCCTTTTGATGAATATCGTATGAAAGGCGAATACAATACAATAGTTTTTTTTTTTATGCCCGTCTAAGTAGTTATAATACCAACATTCTGCCTTGTGAAGAATGAGGTGGTATAAAAAAAATAGCGTTGGCTGATATATTACCAACAGAATGTCGCTTTCATGTCTCCTGTCTATTTACATATTCTGCAACTTTTGGTATAATCATCTCTCTCTCTCTCTCTCTCTCTCTCTCTCTCTCTGTGTGTGTGTGTGTGTGTGTGTGTGTGTGTGTGCAGTATCGTCATGGTCTCTCTCTCTCTCTCTCTCCATTATCGTCATGGTCTTTCTCTCTCTCTTTCTCTCTCTCTGTGCAGTATCGTCATGGTCTCTCTCTCTCTCTCTCTCTCTCTCTCTCTCTCTCTCTCACCGATATAACTCAACAGAAAAACTGCAGAACAACGAAAGGCACCAAAAGGATGGAAAATAGGTAATGTTTCCCCAGTTTTCAAAAAAGGTCCAGGAGAAGAGGCAGGAATTTATAAACCAACCTGTCTAACGTCAGTCCCTTGCGAGATTTTTTAGTCCATAATTGCAGATCAAATTGTGGATCACATTGATAGAAACAACCTGTTGTTAAACAGCCAACAGGGCTTCAGACAAAACAGATCCTGCCTATTAAACCTCTTGGAGTTTTTTTTTTATAACATGCTTGGTATTTGCGACAGTAGTAGAGCAATAGATATACCCTACTTAGATTTCCAAAAGGCCTTTAATAAAGTTCCACACAAGAAACTAATGATAAAAGTTAGATTTAGGAATTGTAGGAGAAATGGCAGATTGGACTGAAGACTGGCTAACTAGTAGAAAACGGAGAGTCGTAATAAACTGTGAATGATCAGAATGGGCAGATGTGACAAGCGGAGTTCCTCAGGGTTCTGTCCTTGGCCCGCTCTTGTTTTTTATTTACATTAATGACATTGATTTAGTCTTAACTGGCAGGACAGCCAAATTTGCAGGTGACACCAAATTAGGTGTAAATGCAGCAGACCCAGATACAGTGGAAAGTTTAAGAAATGATCTAAGAAAATAGGAGTGTGGTCAAAAAGATGGCAAATGCCTTTTAACTTGGATAAGTGTAAAGTGTTACGAATAGGAACAAACAACCCTCATGCCAACTACATGCTGCTTGGGAATGACATAAATAGTGTAGAACAAGAAGACGACCTTGGAGTCATTATTACCAAGGAGTTAAAATCCACAAAACAGTGCATAAAAGCTGAAAAGAAGAAAGCACAGAAACTAGTGGGATACACAAAGAGGCAGTTCAAATACAGAAACAAGGAAACGGTGCTGCAGCTCTACACATCCATAGTTAGACCTCATCTTGAATATGCAGTACAGTTTTGGTCACCAACACTAAGAAAGGACATGAACAGATTAGAAGGGGCACAAGCAAGAGCCACAAAGTTAATTCCATCCATCTGGCAAATAGGTTACCAAAGACGACTAGAGAGCCTGAACATATATGGTTTAAAAACACGACGATTGCGAGGACAACTCATAGAAACATTCAAAACACTGAAAGGCATCACAAAATACAGTAAAACCTCTTCACATTAAACGAAAACCAGGCAAGAAATAATGGATGGAAACTAAAACCGAAGAGATACAACACATCTCGTTGTGGGAACTTCTTTACATACAAGATATATGACACATGCAAGAAACTGCCACCAAAAGTTGTAAACAGCAACAGTGTGGAGGAAGAGTTTAAAAGAAAGCTAGACAAAATCATTAGAAGAACACTATGAATGAACAGTAAAACCTGCTCCTAGAGATAAGTGAGCACAGGATGTCTCCTCGGATGGACTACGAAGTCTCGAGATAACCTAATCTTTGTAACTCCTTGTAACTCACTCACTCTCTCATACACATTTTGCTAAAAAAAATTTCTCTCTCTCTCTCTCTCTCTCTCTCTCTCTCTCTCTCTCTCTCTCTCTCTCTCTCTCTCTCTCTCTCTCTCTCTCTCTCTTCCCTAATAGTGTTTTGAGATTTCGACCAAATGATCCCAAAATCAGCAAGCTAATCTTATTAGGCTTTGTTCCACACAATTTTTTCATCATAATACAGTATGAATATTGTACCACACCATTTGTACCATAGTTTATAAGTAGTGTACCGTTCATATATTATAAATGAAATACTTTTAAGGTGTGTACAGCACCATGATTTTGCAATAATCTGATAAGGTCTCTTTCAGTGCTCAGACTGCAACACCAATATCACCTCTGAATCTTGTAGTAGGCTGTTAGTCATATTTTGTCAGTTCAAAAAAGGCTGTCATTTCCTATACTCAAAAAGGCACGTCTGATATTACGTTTTTCTGTATACAAAAAGGTGTGTGCGTTATATTTTCTATATTGAGGAAGGTTGGTCTCTTGAATTATATTGTACAGTATATTCAAAATGGCTTGTCTGTTATATTATTTTCTGTACTTACAAAGGTCTGTCTTGCTGTATTTTCTTTATTCAAAAAGGCCTGTCTGTCATGTTTTCAGGCCTCCTAGTGCTCCTACTTTTTAAGTCCAACTCCTACTTGTCCTACTTTTTTGAGGAAACTACTCCTAATTGTTTGAAAGTATTAGACAAAAAAATTGCTTATAATTGAATAGACATAAGAATAGAGAAGTACGTTGAATGAGTGCGGCAACATACTTGGGTATTGGTTGGTTGATTGACCACATTATTAGTGATGATGTTTTCGGTTTACGGTATACAGGCTGCCATCTAATGTTATTTGAATGTCTGTGTAAACAATCACCAAAGCAAGTACTACTATTCAGAGATGAAAGGCATCTGGGTCCCTGACCAAAACGATCTTTCGTTTCACTGGGAGATTGTAAAGTCAATTTCACTTTGCTTCAAAGCTGAAAAGCAAAGTGAAATGAACATTTTCAGGCATGATGCTCGTAAGTTCATGACAGTAGTGGTCAAGTACTTGGTTGACAGGGTACCACTGAATAGCAACCTGCTTCGCCATTTGCAGTGCCTGCATCCATTGATGAGGAGAGAGAAGTCTTCTGAAAAGTCTATCAAAGAAGTGGCTTGTGAAATGTGAATTGTGCCCTTGTCAGAGCATGACAACCTTATGTAAGAGTGGCAATTGTGTGCAAATGAAGTAGTTAGTTACAAAGGAGTCATATGGATGAGGAGTATGACAGACCAAATGGACACTGCATCAGACGGAAGCGAGTTGATTTTTATTGGGAAACTATTTTCAGCAATGTCACCAGTCTGGGAATCCCCAAATACCCAGCTCTAGGAAAACTTGTCAAGGCAGCATCGACATTGAGCCATGGACAGGCTCATGTTGAGGAGGTTTCTCTCTTAACAAGATTTTGGTGACAGCCAGTAGGAGTTGCCTGAATGAGAGATCCATAATGGTCTAAGCACTGTGCAGGACAAAGTTAGATACGGAGGAGGAGCGAGTCAAGTGCCAATCACTGCCAAGATCATCCGTGCATTCCGAAGTGCACACAGCAGTTACAGAGCCATGAAAGATGCAGAAAAGAGAGCTAAAGAAGAAAAACAGAAGAATGAAGACAAACAAAAAGGAGAGGAAAATCAGCTGAAACTCAAGAGGAAACAAGAAGAGAAAGAGGCAGACCTACGAAAAAAACAAAAATTGCAGCAAGATGAGATTGACGCATCAAGAAAACTTGTGAATGACGAAGCCAAGTAGAGACTGAAGAAAGCTTGCACAGTCAAAAAAATCGATCCTGCAGAAGCAGCTGCTGCCCAGGCTCTTTGAGAGTCCGGGAGTGCAAAGTTGGAGAAATCATCTGCTGAACTGAAGATTTCAGATGAAATTGCTTCTCTAGACAAGATGAAAAAAAAAAAACTTGAGTGATAGTGCATCTCGGTGACTGACAAATTATTGTAGTATAATTTAGTTTCAGATGTTAGTGTATAGTGAAGCTCATTATATGCAGGCTCTATTTTTGTGACTATTGATATTTAATCTGATTGATTATACCTTCTTGTTTGCATATTACTTCAGTATTACTGAATGCTAGTCGAAGGCTTGTTTCTCTGGAATTTTGAAGTGGATATGTTGCGTCACTGAGTCAAAGAAATGAATAAAAAAGTGGTGAGACCAAATGCAAAGCCCAGTAAATTTGTCTCATAATAAGCTGTAAATAGAACAAGCCAGAAAAATGGTGCCTCTTGTTACTAGGTAGGTCAGGGGTGGGCCTTCCCCCCTTCAAAAAAACAGTCCACAATATAATGGAGCAAGTAACACCTGCTTGCTTGTACTGATTGATTATGCTTTGATAATAAATTTTAAACGTTACTACAAGTATGCAATTAAATGCTTAAAATGTCCCATTTGAAATATCACATTATATCCTTGTGGCACTCCTACTTCTCTAAGATTATAACTCCTACTTTTTTTTGTCAGACTCCTACTTTTTTTTGGTCAGACTCCTACTTTTTTCAGGGGCTGCTAGGAGGCCTGTATTTTATATACAGTATTCTAAAAGGTCCGTTTGTTTTGATATTTTCTGTATAAAAATTTTATAAGGCCTGTTATATTTTCTATATTCATAAAGGCCTCTCTAGTATTTTCTGTATTCAGAAAAAGGCCTTTTAAAAATGCCAGATATAAACAGCAATTTTTGGAATGCTTTTACTAAGGACCATTACAATGTCTTCTTTCATGTTCTATATGAAAAAAAGGGCCTGTCTGTCTTTTTTTATAAAAAGGCCTCTCATAATTTTGGTCAGAAAGGCATTAAATGTTAGATAAAAAAAAAACAGTAATTGTGGAATACTTTACACAATAATTGTGTAACCTTACAGTGTCTTCTGTTTGTATATTTGCTGAGAAACACTGTTTGTATACTTTTACTGAGAGACATTACTCTGTCTTGTTGTTTGTCCAACGATTACTTTCTGTTTTTCAGGTCAGAAGACAAGCTCAAGACATCAAAGCAAGGGGATCAGATATGGATGGCAATGAATGATGCCTCAAGAACTCTCTTCTCAATCATGCTTCCTGGGCAGGAAGTGATGCCCTCTCTACCCATCACAGCACCATTTCTGGATAATGCCCACATCTTTCCACTGGCATGTCTACTTTTAGGACATGCAGACCACTTCCTGTCTACTTTTAGGACGTGCAGACCACTTCCTGTCTACTTTTGTCTACTTTTAAGACATTTGGACTGTGTCCTAAACCTGGGCTGCCTGGCTGCTACAGAAACTTCAAATTATAATGCACAGATCATCCAAGGATAACAACTTCTTGGAGCCAGCCAGGATGCAAATGTAGCCCAGGTAAATATTTTATGATACAGGTTTTTTGGCCATTGGGACTTTGTTTCATTCTCATTTGGTTTTGCTTGATGAAATTGTTTATAATTGCTTCTATATATAATTCATTTACAAGTGAAGCATATAATTGCTTGTATATACTTCATTTACAAGTGAGGCATAAAATTTGTTCATAAATTTGTTTATAAATTTGTTTATAATTGCTTGTATATATATATATATATTCATTTACAAGTGACGCATAAATTTCAAATGAAATACATTCATTTACAAGTGACGCATAAAATTTCAAAAGTGACGCATAAAATTTCATAAGTGAATAATTTTATCTAAGTTGCTTGAATACAATAAATTCAGTCATGTTTTTGCTTTGCTGGAGTAATATTTGTGTTTGAAGAATTCAAAATATTTTTTCCTTCTCTTTCAGTTTCTCGTTGCTGAAGAAGTGGCAGAGGAGATGAAGGCACTGGTAAAGCCCGACATATATTAGGCTGTCCACCGACCCTGGTGGACAGCCTAACTAAACCAATGTCACAACTATTGTTCCTGAAGGGGCAAGAAGTCTGGCCAACAGCTACTTTGCCACTCAGTTTGCTGCTTTGATATTCACTGCAGTTTACAAGTGATTCCACGCCCTCTTTACCTAGTAGATGTTTTTCTATAAGCTTCAGGATTTATAGAGACGTTGTACAAGCTATGTGGTAACAGGAGTCTTGTACATAGTACAAACGACTTAGCAGTAAGAAACTTAGGTACCTAAGCTTTCAGGTTACTACTGTATAGATGGATTTATGGCTAAAAAGATGTTTGAGTATATATGGTTTTATTTACTTGTAAAATTCATGTGATTACACGAACTTGTTTGTAGATGCAGCCTCTATAACACCTTACCGAGTGCAAACACATACCACGTATATTTCCCATTATACCATTCCAGGGGTGTAGGTAGACCTTGCTACAGGGGTAATTACTGCTGTGTATGAATTTTTCCCATCTTGGCAACCTCTTTCCACACCTCTGGGGTCCTTTCTCAATGGTGGGGTCTCTGGGGTCCTTTCTCAAGGGTGGGGGCCTTTAAATCTGGAGTCCTCTCTCAATGGTGGGGCCTTTAAGCTCATCAGTCGTGCTGGTATTGTTGTGTGTTATTCTGAAAGAGAAAAATGTGTATCAGGTCTTGTATACAGAATGGTAGTGAAGTTCGGATATGCTAATTACTTGCTTTCCCATTACGGCTATACTATCCATCTATTGAATCATTCTCATCAGTTCTACAAGAAGCAGAACAAAATCTAAATCCTCTTTGCTCCAAGAACTATATGAAAATTGATTACCGATATTTAAAATAATTCAAAATTTCATAGCTTATTTGTCCACTCATGTTTAGCTTTATAGAGCGCTTTAAATATATGCTGGAAAATTACATATAAAAGGGCTTCTTTCAAATGTTCCATTGCAGCCTCAATGCTAGCAAGCAGTTTGAGTGAAAGCAAGCTGGACAATGGACGCACAGACAGACAGACAGACAGACTGGCGGATAAACTAGACCCAACCTCCGTCGGTATGGGACTATGAAGTCAACCCAAACTCTACAGCACTTGCGTGTTGAGGTCTCCAGTGAGTGGCCTTCGAGACCCTTCAGGAAAACGATCTTCTCATCCAAATTCCCATCAATCACAAATTATGGATATAAGATCTCCGGCCACAATATCACCGATGATTCACTTCACGCTGTGCAGTTATCACCTCCAAAAACTCAGAAGATGCAATGCATGACTGCCCTTCGACAATTCTCCTTTGATTTTAATAATTTACTTACATGTTTATTTATTTGTTGTTTTAATTTATTTTTCCTTTTCTCATAACTGATCTCCTCTTCTTTCTGTATTTCCAAGTACCTTCAGTTACTTCTTTCATTTAATGGTCACCATAATGTTCTTTGGAAGATTGAATTTCAAGTCTATAATGGCCCTGTGGTGGTGGGCTTGTTCTATATGAAGAGGTTTCTTCATCTTATGAATAATGACAATAATCATTCTTGCAAAGTGGATGAAGGAGCATCTCACTGCATCTCTAAAGAACGGCCAACGAATATATATAAATCACACAATGACAGCAGGAAATTAAAGTAATGAAGCGGCACAAAAGAAGAAGAAAAAGAAGAAGAGGTATTTCCACAACTTGAGACATTTAAGGCAGTTTTCAGTTTCACGCTAAAAAATAATAGGACCCTTTATTATTTTATGCATTGCTTGAGGACGAGACCACTTTATTACACGATCTATACAGACAACTTATTATCCAGCGTGCCATTAGACTTCACTAAGCAGAGAGAGAGAGAGAAGGAAAATACCGAAATCCTCAACTGCTACCAACCACAACCGGAAGTTGTGGAATGGAAGTGCTCGTATCCTGCCCAGATCAGAATGAAATAAGAAAAGGGGAGACCGAGCCCAAATTACTATCAATATTATGATGATTATTCCAACTGCCCGTGTGGAAGGCCTATATATGACCAGTGAGAACTCCCACACTGAAACCAGTGACCACTAGACACCCCTAATCGTCTATAAGGTTCGGTCATTTCTGGACAATCAGACCACAAAATGTTGCAATAGACCTTAAAGTCTGCTATGAGAGGCAACGGATCAGCAAAGCGAATTCTGATGACTCGAAAAGGGAACTGGGTTCTCGAAGATTGACATAAAACACTCGAGAAGACGAAGTTAAAAATACCTTTGAAAAATATCAAATTTAGGAAATGCCGATGTATGCACAGAGCCTCCGGAGATTCAATTTGGTAATGCCATTCATCCTATGAGGAGAGGTGAGGAGGATTTTGAATAGACGAGAGGAAAAAGCTGATATACCCTGACTGAAGAAGGTGGAGGGTGGCCGATGAATGTAGTAAGCAGCATTGTAAGGTGTCCGCACTGTACATGACCAAGCGTCAATGAAACTTGCAACAGACCTCAGCAATCTGGGGTGAGAGAGAGACTTGGGACCCGCAGAAACTTATGAAACCAGATCACCAAGACCTAATTCTGAAGTAGATAACGTCTAGTTGACCATTACAAGAAATCTACGATAAATACAATCAAGATTCTTGAAACCTCTTTTCTGCCAACATCAAATCATAAGCTAGGAATCGGCCAATGGTTAGGTTTAGCGACCCACAATGAATGGAAGGTAATAAGGCATAAACTCCTAAAAATGAGTGCTCAGAAACATACAACACCCTTCAGAGGTCTGGTGTGAGAGGCAACGGATATGACAATGCAGTAAGAGAAGCCAGAACGGTGTGAGAGAGAGAGAGAGAGAGAGAGAGAGAGAGAGAGAGAGAGAGAGAGAGAGAGAGAGAGAGAGAGAGAGAGAGAGAGAGAGACTGATAAATGGACAGTAACGTATCGTCCCATGCAGTGGACTCACTACCAATATGATGCTTACCTTAACCCAGTACTGAACAGAGAGAGAGAGAGAGAGAGAGAGACAGAGAGAGACAGAGAGAGACAGAGAGAGAGACAGAGACAGAGAGAGAGAGAGAGAGAGAGAGAGAGAGAGAGAGAGAGAGAGAGAGAGAGACAGACAGACAGACAGACAGACAGACAGACAGAGACGCATTCATAAACATGTTCTACATCAAAATCCAGCACTCACAATAGCCAAACTGAAAGGGAGGGAACCCCAACACTGTCTGACCACAATTTGTAAAAAGCCGAAAAAATCTACGTATTAGATATTACAAGGATTAAAAGAAAGAAAGAAAAAAAAACATTGTATTCTTCAGTAGGGAACCCAGTGGAGGAGCACCCAGATGTCCTTGACGAGACAAGGAACCCAAGAAAGCAAATGGGCTGCGTCACGATTAAGACCTTCGGTTCTTGAGGTAACAAAGACCCCAGTCAATTTTTTATGGTAGTTGAAGAAGAAGAGATTAGGGGCCAAATACCCTATCTATATATAGAGAGAGAATGTGCATTCTCTAACAAGCTTAGGAAAATAACAGAACTGATCAGAATGACCTGGGTATTTACAAAGTCACTCTGAAGAGCCCGAATGTGTGGCTGGGGAAAGGTTTCTTGGTTAAGATTCTGTCGAGTCATTGACAAACCCAACTCAAACCATTCTCCATTAAAACAAAGTAACACATAATTAGTTGCAGTCTATCAGGAAATAGGAATCTATCATTCCAACTTATCATTCCAACTTACAATTCAAAATTACTAATGAGCACCCAAGGATCTCAAACCAAGAATATAGATATTCATTTTTTTTTCATCTAACAGTCCCATCCAAAATTCTTATAAATGAACAAATAAGGGGAAAGAGGCAAGAAGCCAGATCGTTGCACTTGACAAGCGTTTTGACCAAAACGACCTGTTTTCATGTCAGACTTTGTCCCCTGGGGCTAAGGAATCGACAGACTTGAATCTGCGCTCATTTTGGAAACTGTCTTTCAGGCTTCGGTATTTTTGGTCCTGTGCTTCGTGCGAAGGAGAGAGTTAAATGTCACCCCCACCCGCCCCCCTCTCATTCTCGCTGGTTTTCATTCCCTACCTCACACCCCACCCACACCCCCCCCCCCATTGTATAAGCTTGAATCACTTTTAGCCGAGAATGCTTTGTACTAATTTTTGTTATCTATTCCAAAGTGTGAAAAGTTGCCGTTTGACACTTGAACACTTAATAAGTTCACTGAGCTCCAAAGCCTTTCAGGAAATGATGAACTCGAAGAGATAAAGACACAGGAACCACGTGAGGACTGACGTCTACGAATGCCTCCGAAAGTAAGGCCGGACAAGGAGACAAAGAAACAAGGAAGGAAGGAAGGAAGTCACATCGAAAGAAACTCCTGGAAAGGGTCGTCGTGGCTCATAAAGAAGACGGCGACGACCACGACGACTTCGAGGAGGAGGAGGAGGAGGAGGAATCATTAAGGTTCCACTTAAAAGAAAATACTCCAGCGTTTAAAAACTACCTTTCAGAGTTTTATATCTCTGTCTAATATTATATATATAATAATATAATACAACAGATTACAAACAAGGACCCAGTTTCCACCAGGAACTGAACCCCGCACATCCAGTTCCGTCTTCTACTGACATTTATTCATCAACAGTTCAACTCTTGAAACTTGGGCAGACGTACGATGAGAAACTGTAGTCTGTGAATCAAATGTTACGAATAAGAATTCAGCCTTCCGTCATTTTCTGTAACTACACTTCCCAAACTTTGACCCAGTTTGAAAAAACGCGTCTGCCATTAAACATAAAATGCTGGTTGACCCAGAGATCAATTTGTTGCAGAAAACATGAAAAAGTCCCCCCCCCCCTCCTCTCTCTCTCTCTCTCTCTCTCTCTCTCTCTCTCTCTCTCTCTCTCTCTCTCTCTCTCTCTCTCTCTCTCTCTCCTAGCTGTACACAAGAGGAGGTGGTGGAAAGAATGATAATGAGCGGTTTCGAACCCGCAACCCCGCTACGGCCAAACCACTCGTGTGATAACGCCCATATTTATGTGAGGAAAAGAATAGACAGTCTATATTAATAGCAAGGAATGCAGTCCATGAAGAAGAAATTCGCAAAATGAATTTTCTTAAACATTGTTCTTTAACACACATAGAGAGAGAGAGAGAGTTAAAATGCTAAGGTGTGCCACCTACTCTCACGTACTTGGCCATGTCAACTGTGAAAATAGGTCGCAAAGTTCTGTGACCAGTAGACCTAAAATTCTGGCCGGAAGAGGCAGGCCTGGAACAGAAACCAAAGAACACTCACTGCCTGCAGCAGAGAAACTAACTACTACACAACTGATCACTGGAGGCCAACATGAAGACGACTCTTCACCAAGCGCTGTGGAAAAGAAGTTGTTCACTCTCTTATCCATAACTTCACCTCATTCCCAACAAAGAAGCGAGTTTCCCCCAGAGTGCTTCCTTCATCCACAGTTAGAAATGTCAGACTTCCTTCCAATTTCGTTTTTAGTCACGTAAGACCTCACAGCTCTTCCTCCCGCCGCTCAGGGTCTAACCACCATGGGTTACAATGAGGCCCCCCTGCCTCCAATGGAGCAAGTCAGTTCTTAACGAGTAAATAAAAAGGAAAAGGAAAATGACAGCAGCTCCTTTTCCAAGGCTCTCCAAAGACAGCATGGCGCATATTAAGCCTACATGGCGCCTGTTTCAAATAGCAGAGCTCTACTGTTTAACAAAACATGACAAAAACACTGACACACACACCAAAACAAGAAAAGTGTTTTCCATAACCACTCTATCTACACCAGACAGCATTATTATTATTCTGAACAAGCCTGCCTCCACAAGGAACAAATATAAGACGACTTTAGGGAAATAACTGCCATGTCACCATGTGAGACATAGGCCTAATGATTCACCAAGACTATAACGGATGAAGAGGCCACAAGATGAATACATAGCAACAATTGCACGCGAAAGACCACAGAAGACCATAAAAATTATTCTTTGGTCCTAGAACAATCTATCATAAGCACTTATCAATGCAAATACTGAAATGGTATCGAAGTACAAGCTCCAAAAACAGAGAAAAAAAAATGCTCCCAGTTATCATGATTTACAACCACCTTTTGCGCTGGTGCGAGAGCCGGTCAGTGTGACACTGGGCCATGCGAGCAAAGTACACGATTCTGCAGTACGAGAGAGAGAGAGAGAGAGAGAGAGAGAGAGAGAGAGAGAGAGAGAGAGAGAGAGAGAAAATCGCCCTCCTAACTGGAATAAGCTACTAAGCTCCTAAAACTGTGGCCCTAGATTGGTCAGTAATCTACCCAAGGAACTAGAAACATGTCAGTGCTTTAAATAAAAAAAAAAAACTAATGACTATACACTAAGTTAGGAGCTTCGAGGAATAGGTATTTTCTTTTATTTTCCTGTTCGAATAATAAATTAATCAAGACAAAACGTGGAACAAAGGATGGAGCGAGAGAAATCCTCTAAGTATGAACGAGGAAGCCAAGTAATAGATATAGATCCTAGGCCAACCAAAGTCAACCTTTTGCAAGCTCTTGAGCAACTTGGAAGAGAGAGAGAGAGAGAGAGAGAGAGAGAGAGAGAGAGAGAGAGAGAGAGAGAGAGAGAGAGAGAGAGAAGGAGGTTTGAAGTAGTTTAAATAAGGAGCCATGAGAGCCGAATCCTGCTACAAGATAGGTTGCCATCAGGATCTGTCCATTGGCATGATTAGGCTGACACTAAAATGTTCTGTTCAACTCTTTTTCTTTCCACAAAACGTTATTGTAAGCTTATGTCCAAGAGAAAGTATATGGAGAGAAAAAAGGACAATGAAAAATAGAGAGAAATCCCCGTCATTTTCATGACAACAAATTCGAAGGCTGCAAATATCTTCCGATGTCTATTACGAATCAAGGCTCCACAGGCACTACGACGCACCTTCTGTGTAAAGATGACAATCTATTAAGTAGTCATTCAATTAGTATCAGGCAGATTTAAATTCCAGTTCTCGGTCTGATTTAGCTGCTATGACGACGTCTATTCTATTTCCCCCAACGTTTCCTGCGCCTACCCACTGCATAATTATCGTTTGTGAGAGCCTGATAACTAAGCTTTCTAAAGCACCATACTTAGGCCTATGTGCAGACAGTAATGCAACTTTCCAAAGCTTGTACGAGTACAAAAGTGAACGAGGACGAAATTCATACTTCATCGCGGATATTCATGTTAGGCTACACCGCAAGATGTGAAACGCTCACTTAGGCCTATAAGCTTACGTCACTGACGTACTGGGGATTACATATTGAACTCTAACACTTCAAAAACCTCACTTGCGTTACAGTGTCATAATTCAGCTGAGAGAGAGAGAGAGAGAGAGAGAGAGAGAGAGAGAGAGAGAGAGAGAGAGAGTTCTGACAAGAGTATTCCAATGCATTAAGGTTACATACTCGAGTACATAACATAGATTTAGCAGATGACCCACAACGAACAACAAGGGAACAAAGTCACCTGAATATCGGCCTAGATTTCCAATCTTGGTCAACACGATATCATCCGTATAATTTTAAACACGTCAACCCACCCACCAACGAACACCCTCTCTCTCTCCAGGCCCCGTGGAAGTATGGGCATATTCAATCTCCATTTCCAAAAATGCTGGCATACTTTTTTTTTATCCGAAGCGCAAGAGCTCGCAGTCCGGGAACGTCATAAATTTCCTAAGAAATGTCTCTGAACTTAAACTCCAGCTCTTGACACCAACTTTCGGTAATCATCCAAAAGAAAGATCAAGTTTAAACTTGAACCAAAAATAATTCCATTGAGTCATCTCTGAAAAGAGCAATGGAAATCTGAACAGCATTATAAGGAATTTATCGCAAATGAGACAAATACAGACTGCACGAAAGCAACGGAACTGGATTACTGGGGTTGCAAGCACACTCCAGAGCAGACGTTTTGGAAAAATGATTGGGAAACCGATAAGGAATGATATGAAGGACACTGACGCCGCTTTTGGCAAACTTCTGGTCTTGAGGGAAGGCACAGTCCCCCTCCTTTCCACGGGTCTTCTTGACTTGGCGATGGCTCCTCAAGCCAAGGCTGCACCATCCTTAAAACGATACAATCCTATTTCAAAACTGAAATTACAATGAAAGCTCTCTCACCTCACCAAACACAAATCTTACAAAAATGATAAACAATAAACACACAGCTTGATAACACGGAGCCACGTCCGTCAATAAACTGTAGAAATATTCGGTGTTATTTCACCAAGTAAATCAAAAGAGCACATAGGCCTACTCTACACTCTCTGTCTGTCTGTCTGTCTGTCTGTCTGTCTGTCTGTCTGTCTGTCTGTCTGTCTGTCTGTCTGTCTGTCTGTCTGTCTGTCTGTCTCACACACAGCCTGAGCTGAGCTTGTGAAAAACTGAAACAAGAGACTAAATATGCATAGTATAGCTATCAGTATCAGTGCATACATACGCTTTAACACTCTCTCTCTCTCTCTCTCTCTCTCTCTCTCTCTCTCTCGTGTGTTTGTGCGTTGGGCGAATGCGCTTCCTGAAAACGAGCGACTGCTCAGACAGACTACGAGAAGGCCAACAGTCTGGGGAGAGAGGGACTCGAGACCCGCAGAAACTTAGGAAACTAGACCAATCACCTAGACCTAATACTCAAGTAGTTAGCGTCTAGTTGACGATGCCAAGAAATCCCTGACGATCGGTGAATGCTTAGGTTTGGCGACCCACAGTGAATGGCAGATAATAAGGCATTATCTTGGGAAGCATCAACAGCCCAAAACGAAGAGCACCATTTTTTCTCTAAAGGTTCTCTCCAGAAATCTTATAACTGAACAAAAGGAGAAAGACGTCAGGGGCCGCAATAGCTTCCCTGAGACAAACTGTTGCACTGAACAAGTGTTAGACCAAAACGACTGATTTTTATGCCAAACTCTGTCCCCCGGCACTAATGTTTGAACAAACGGGAATCTGCCCTAAGTACGGAAGCTGTCTCTCAAATTTGATCATTTTTGGTCCCGTACTTCTTGAGGTGGGTCTTGTAAAATGACCCACTCTATTTCCACTCAACCGTCTCCCGCCCCCTTACCCCCAAGAAAGTGGGCGTGGCCCCGAATGTATAAACTTAAATCAAATATACCCGAGAGTGCTTTGTACTAATTTTGAAGTGAACCCAGTGGTTCCGAAAATGTTCGTATTGTGAAATGTCTACTTTCTACTTACATATATATAAATACACACGTTTGATAAGTTTGCCTGATCTAAAAGCCCTTCAGAAACTGATGAAGCAGAACAGACACACACACACACACACTCAGGACACCACACGAGGACTGACATCAATAGATGCCTCCAAAAATCAAGGCAGACGAGGAAAACTCCCGGAAAGGGTCGTCGTTGTCGAAGACGACGACGACCTCGACCAGACAGGAGAAGGAATCTCGGCTTCTTCAAAAAACCTACCAGACAGCGCGAGAGAGGACGACTTTTTCGACTTCCAACCCTGTCCAGGGGGACACTGACTGCAAAAATACATGAGAGCGGCCCCTACTAGAAAATCAAATTTCATGTGGATATGAAGCGATAATTATATGACAACGGAAGGAAGCATTAATGAAAGTCACAAGGTAAACAGCCATAAGCCTGCCGACTCCTGAAGCCTTGGGAGACACAGTTGACGCCTGATACGAACTCAGTCTTCCATTTCTCTGTTAGCTTATCAAAGGAAGGAAAGGAATGGAGGTCACCTCGTCGAGGCCCTCAGCGGCAGCTAGAGGTCGAACCACGCCTTCTACTGGCGTTGCTGCAATAACCACAGAGAGAGAGAGAGAGAGAGAGAGAGAGAGAGAGAGAGCGAGAGAGAGAGAGAGAGAGACGGATGTAAAGTCACGAAGTAGCAAAGTAAACAGCAGCAAAAAGGTTTCCTTTATCAGGTTCAAATTGGACGGGAAAACAGCTTTGCTGCTTCAGTAAGTGGTATTATTATTATAATTATTATTACTATTATTATTATTGTTATTCAGAAGATGAAGAACCCTATTCAAGAAGCTTCAAAGAATATTAAGGTGTCCTTATGAAAGTAGTGACAGAAGGTTAACAGGAAATACAGAAAAGAGTGATCACTTATTAGGAAAGAAAAAAATTAATAAATTAGATAAAAATGGGAGTAAATTATTAAAATAAAAGGAGAATTGTATTAGGGTGGTCATGCATCGCATCTTCGCTTGAACTTCTGAAGTTCCAATTGCAGGACATCCTCAGTAGGGAGGGAGACTGTTCCACAGTCCTCCGAAGGTGTGAGGAATAAAGGAGGACCTCTGAAGCTGATTAGTTCGACAGCGAGGCACATTTACACTCGGTTCATTTATGGGAATCTGGCTCTTCAGCTAAACGATAGGGGTGAATGGAGGTCAAGTAAAAGGTTAAAAAGTGTAGGTGCAGCTTATAGGGGCTGAAACGACTGCAGACAACCTTTAGTAATGACTACAGTGCACCGCGTGAGGTGCACTGACGGCATTGTCTTCCTACTGGGAAAAACTATGAGTCTTTAGAGAGACATTGTGCAGCAACGAAGTAGCTCACAAACCTACTCTAATACACACACACACACACATTGCATTGTGGGCTCACAGAAAATAGAAAAGAGAGAGAGAGAGAGAGAGAGAGAGAGAGAGAGAGAGAGAGAGAGAGAGAGAGAGAGAGAGAGAGAGAGTGGGGGGGTTAACTATCATCTAGGGTTCAAGAAGGATCTTTGGCTTTACGTAAAGGAAAATACCGCATTTTTCAAAGATTGCCTATCAAAATCATGCATATAAAGAAGTCTATTCCCAAACCTTTCCTATAAACAAAAATCCAATTTCCAACAAACAAAAAGTTCCATCTGCCTACATTTACAAACAGTTAAACTCTTGAAACTTGGGTAGACCTACAAAACTGAACTATGGTCCATGACTCAAATTTTATGAACAAAATCTTTCGAGATGTTTACCTATATTAGAAAAAATTTAATCTGCCTTGATTTCCTAGAAGAAAACTTTCCAAACTTTGACCCAGTTTGGGAAAACACGTTTGCTTTTCGATGGAAAATGCTGATTGATTAACCCCAATATCAAGGTGTTTCAGAAAACGTGAAAGAGAGCGCCCGCGTGCTCTCTCTCTCTCTCCGCCCCTTCACGGTACACAAGCAGAGCTCAGACTCGATTCCTAAATAGGAGGTTGGGGGGCGGGGGATGGGGAAGGAATGGTAATGGGCGGTTTCGAATCTTCTTCCCACTGGGGCCAAACCACTTTTGTGATGCTGCCAATAGTTCTGCGCGCCATAGAAGAGACAACCCGTTTTAATAAAAAGGAAAGCAGTTCACGAAGAAAATGCAATGTTCGGAAAATGTACAAAATAAATTTTATTGAATATCATTCTTTTGCACACACACACAGAGAGAGAGAGAGAGAGAGAGAGAGAGAGAGAGAGAGAGAGAGAGAGAGAGAGAGAGAGATAAAATACTGGGGTTACTGCCCACTCTCACGTATTTGATCATGTCAGTTGTAAAAATAAAAGAAGCAAAGTTCTGTGACCAGTATATACTGTATATCTAAAATTTTGGCTGGAAGTAGGCCTAGAATGCAAACCTAAGAACATCGCCTGCAGAGAAACAAACTACTACAGAAACTGACCACTGGAGGCCAACAAGAAGACGACTTCACCAAACGATGTAGAAATGAAGCTGTTCATTATCTTGTTCATAACTTCACACAGTCCCTAACAAAGAAACGAGTTCCCCCAAAGAGCTTCATCCACAGTTAGAAATGTGTTATGAATTCAGGCCTTCTGCCATTTTGAAATAAACCATCTTTTAAATAAAATAGGCCACCAACGTAAATGAAGGAGTCCTCAGAGGGTATTTTCCAGCCAAAGCCCTCCTCTTTCCAGATCACACCAGTGAGGACGAGACCGAACAGACCACCAGCTCAGTCACGTGACCCGAGTCAGGGGTCCAACAATGCCCTGATAGAGGAAAGCCGGGAGAGAGACTTTGGCGAGAGTGACATCAAGCAGGGAACATCTCCCTCGCAGCTGGGATAGCTTTCCCCCTTTTTGTGGAGCGAGGCCCCCCTTTTCCTACAAAGATACTTTTCCTACAAAGATACTTTTCCTACAAAGATACTTTTCCTACAAAGATAACATGCCCGGAATTCCGTCCTCTCTAATTATGAGAGTAGATCTTAAGTCAAGAGGTATGTCTGGATAGGGGCGGGTGATTTTTGCCCAGTCAAATTTCTATCATTCTCTCGTCTTTCGATTTCAAGTTTTCCTTCCTTTTCATTTCTTTTACGATTGGCAATCAGTGATTAAATGTCCTTTTGCTTCATGAGGTACCTTTGCTGAATTCAATGAGTGAATTCAAGTGAATTTAATAAGTGAATTAAAGTGCCTCCTCCAGCCATAGGCTTTGTTCATTTACTTGACAGGCCTGCATGTTGATGTTAATAATCAACGAAGCTCTCGGCATTTTCGGGAGCTGCTATTTCACGTGTGCAATCGACCTGCCTTCGCATTCCCGTTACCAGTTCGCCAAGTCGCTACATTCAAGCTCAGCTGCGCATCCGCAGATAATTCTGCTGATTTTGGGATACTATTCCCTGAACCCCATTTGGAGCAGGGCCTAATTTTCCCTTGTCATTTTAGCTATAATTACTTATGTTTTCCCCTGTCAAATCATCATTAATGAATTGCGAGTCCCTTTGTAAACTGTGCTTAATTTTGACTTATTCTCTGTGTATATAAACCCTTAGAATTGATTCCTCTGAGTCTCACTGGCGACCCTCTATTTCCTGCTTTATCTTCTAAATGAGAAGCAGCAGCGAGCCTCTTAGTCTCAAGGCCAGGTCAGATTTCAATACTCTTCTTGTCACAAACGTCAAAGTTCCATCCAATTCTTTCTCAGTCATGCAAGGCCTCACACCTCTTTCCCCACTCGGGGTCTAACCACCGTGAGTTACAATGAGGCCTGACTGCCTCCAATGGAGCAAGTCAATTCTAAACAAGCAAATAGAAGGGAAATGGAAAATGACAACTGCTCATTTGACCATCTAAGCTCTCCAGGGAGAGCTTAGCACATGTTAACTTTGCATGAAGCCTTTTTTTTTTAAATGGTAGAGCTCTACTATTCACCAAATCATGACGAAAAACACCGAAAAAAAACATCAAAACACGTAAAGCCTTTTACATAACCACTCTATCTGCACCAGATATTATTATTATTATTATTATTATTATTATTATTATTATTATTATTATTATTATTATTATTATTCTGAGAACGCCTGCCTCCTTATGGAACTAACATCAATCGACTTTAGGGAAATAACTGGCCTGTCACCATGTGAGACATAGGCCTATGAATCACCAAGACTATAACGGATGAAGAGGCCACAGGATGAACACATAGCAACAAGTGCATGTGAAAGACCTTAGAGGTGATTCTTTGCTCCCAGAACAATCCATCACAGCAGTTCTCTACTCTCTGGTCTATATTGTCCAATGCGGGAATGGTGCAGAAGTACACCCTCAACAAAGTCATGTCAGTTATCTTAATTAACAATAAATAAGCTGACGCTCTGCAGTGAGCAAAGTCCACAACTCTGTAGCACAAGAGAGAGAGAGAGAGAGAGAGAGAGAGAGAGAGAGAGAGAGAGAGAGAGAGAGAGTTAACTCGATCAGAAAGAGCAGCACCTGGTCAGGTCAGTACCAGAATAACCCCCAGTGGATGACGACTGCCCATTTGACATTTATGTCCAATGACATTTATAATAAAAAATTAAAATTTATCTATTTCATGCAAACCAACCTTTTCCCCCATTTCATAAATGCTGCAAGCACCACTGAATGGGTCTTTTACTAAAGAAAACTGTTTCTTGTCGGTTGAAAGATGATCGTAACGATTAGTACCTGGAGAAGTGACCTCACATATATGTGACACTTCTTTTCTTCCCAGAATGAGCCAAACGGAACTTTGACCCACAAGAGAAATCCCGCCCACATCGTCATTCAAAATGATTCCTGTCAATGCTGAGTAACAAAAGAAACTTAATACCTATTCAGTAAGTTAGGAACTTCGAAGAAAAAGGTATTATTTACTCCTCAGAATATTAAGTGTACCAAGACAAAGTGTGGAACAAAGGATGGAGAAAGAGAAACCCTTCAAAATAAATAAGGAAGCCAAGTGATTGACAGGTCCTTGAACAGCTTAGAAAAATGCCTGTGCAACATGAGAGAGAGAGAGAGAGAGAGAGAGAGAGAGAGGAGAGAGAGAGAGAGAGAGAGAGAGAGAGAGAGAGAGCAGTATTAACATTCAGAATCCACTAAACTTTCAGTTTCAAACAAGGAACCATGAGAGGTGAATATGATTGCACATGATTATATACTTGTCATCTGAATCTTTCAACTGCTGACATGAACACCTTTACAATCACAATAAAAAGTCCGTTTTAATTTTGAACAGTTGGTAGATGTGGCTGCTGTTATAAGGATTATTTCCTTCGTCGCATCCTGAGCCTCCCCACGGCATCATTAGTTTTTGGTGACATCTTGATAGATAGCGCACGCTTCCTAAAACACCACACTGAGGCCTACAGTATGCGCAAGCAGCACTTCAACTCCCCATTTCTTGTGAGAGAACAACAGGGAATGAGCTCCCACATAAAACGACTCATCTGGTGATTTCCTCTCAGATACCGAAAGTGAATCTTTTACTGCTTCACAGATATTTCTGTGACGTCGTAAGCTGTGGGATATGGAATGCAATATAGAATTTAGGCCTAAGGCCAAACGCTGGGACCTATGAGGTCACTCAGCGCTGAAAATGAGATTGACAGGAAAAAGGTGTGAAAGGTTAAGTAACAGGAGAAGGAAACCCTTTGCAGTTGCACTGTGAAACAATTGTCAAGAGAGGGTGGAAAGTAGGATGGAAGGAAGAATATGAACGGAGGTACAGTAAAAGGAGTTGCAGCTAGGGACCAAAGGGATGCTGCATAGAACCTAAGTAATGCCTACAGTGCACCGAATGGGGTGCACTGATGGAACTATCCCCCCCCGGGGGTCGTAAGCTGTGAAACGCACACTTGGCCCTACAATCAGTTTTGCTTCAAAACAAAAATCCTCTACTGTGTTGTTATAACGTTCCAATTCCATTTTGAGAGAGAGAGAGAGAGAGAGAGAGAGAGAGAGAGAGAGAGAGAGAGAGAGAGAGAGAGAGAGAGAGTGTTATGGTAATATTCATTTGTCATCAACTAAAATGTCGAAATAAGCTGGTTCAAAATACAAAGCTCGAATGAAATGAAGCTCCTAAATTTCACAAAAATGCTTCTGGACTGACTCTCCGGAGATCCAGGCTGTTGGCATACCTGTCGATAACAATCAGCCTCAAAGATTTACTCAAAACTTTAACCTAAAACAATTCCATTCAGTCATCTGTGGAAGGGGCGCACTGAATTCTGAAACGCAATTACAGACGTTCCTGTAAGTATCAGGAAATTCAAGCGCACCACTTTTGTTTGAAACTGCAAACCAAAATCAACACAATTATGCTGAAACTGCCAAGAGAGAGAGAGAGAGAGAGAGAGAGAGAGAGAGAGAGAGAGAGAGAGAGAATATTACAGCAATGCTCTGCAATTATCACTATAGAACAAAGGTGGTAACTACAAGTCAGTGCACTCTGTACCTTTAAAACCTGTTCATGTCCTCACCTGGATACATACGGGATCAACTTCCTATTTGCGTAATGGCAGCCTAATTAACAAAAACCCAGCCACCACCATCATCATCTCGGTAATATTATTATTTTAATATCCAGAAATATTTGATATTTAGAGAGACATGACAACAACAGGAGAGGCTGGTCAGGACAGCCAGGCGCCATGACTGTGCGTAGTCAGTCCACACCTCGACCAAGAATGTCTCTGGGGCAGAGAAAGAGACGCTGCTTTAAAGACCCTCTGGTCATGCTGACCCCCACAGGAGGTCCCTTCTCCTCAAAAGGTTTTTCCTATCTCTCCCAGAGTCTAGTCATGAGCTGCTAGCAAAGCCGCCAGCCTTTTATTGGTAAAATTACCACAAAAATCCAGTCAGTTTTTAGTCAACTTGTGAACCAACAGACGAACAAAAAAAAAAAAACAAAAAATACACCTTGGCAAAAGTAATGAAGACATCAAGTCGCTCCCTGAATGACTAGATACTGTGATGGATGTCTTGTGTTCTTCCAAAATGTGGCACCAAAAGTTATGAGGAGCGTGGGACAGGCACCCTCAGTGTAAGTGTATCGTTATTCCTAAAAAAAACTGAGAATGAGCCACATGATTCTTACCTGTGTGCCCCAATGCAAAAGAGTAACAGCATTTCATACCTGTGTGTCCCAAAGCAAGTGAGCAGCAGACCTCTTAATATGTGAATGAGGGAAAAAAAGGTCAAAAGCAGCCACAGGAAGACTCACTTTAGGCAGCAAGCTTCTTGTGGCCGACTGGTTAGTGTGTCACTGTAGTCCTGATTCCTCGTCCGTCGCTGGTTCGACCCCACGGGACGGTGGACTTATCATCAACTAAAAATTCCCCTTCGGTAACATATATGAAAATATATTACTTCCGAGGTAGAGTGAATTGGATATTAAAGGACGTTTGTAGCTTTCTGATTGTATATGAATCACGGTGATGTGATAAATAGTCATATATATATATATATATATATATATATATATATATATATATATATATATATATATATATATATATATATATATATATATATATATACATATACGTATGTGTGTGCATTATACTTTTCATATCCTTTCCTCTTGGGAAATCTATTTTTGATTTACATATAATTCTCAATCCAAGCACAGTATTTTTATTTACTGTTTAGTATTTTAGGGGGTTTGCTGAGAGGGTTGTCATAATTTTTTTTATTTAATTTCCTTATAATAATAATAAGGACTGTTTTGTTTGTAGAGTGATGCAGAAGAGCCCCGCCTGAAGACCTGGCCTTGCATCAAGAGCCCTGGAAAGGACTGCTCTCTCTCTCTCTCAGGAAGGTTCTCAAAATAATGACGACTGCCTTTTCTTTCTATTCCCAATTCTGTTTCTCGCCTTTTCATTTCGTCTTCATTATTTTCTGAAATGTCTATCTATCTATATATGTATATACAGTATATATATGTATATATGTATATATACACACATATATATATATAGGGGCTTATTTCAGGGGGCATAAACTAGTGTCGTTACTGTCAGTGTAGGCAGGCAAGGGGTTCCTGTCAATATAACACGACTGCATTTCGAGGAGCTTGACTCTGCGATGAAACAGCTCCCTCGGTGGCAACAGTCAGCGAGAACAACCCGGGAAATATTCGAAATAACAAAAGATGCCGGCTACAACAGCTCCGAGTCTTTCATTGATAACTCAACACTTTGTTTCCCAAGAAGTGGAAACCCTTCCCCCAGCCCCCCAACAGAAGGGGAAGGAGGTGTGGCACTCGGCCACTCTGCGATCTCTGGAAGTGAAAGAAAGGCGGCCAGAGGCAACATTCCATCGAGCGGAAAAGCAGCCCCTTCAGCACAAAGGCTCTTCCTCACTCTTGTCGTCGCTCGATGATGTCTCTCTCTCTTCCCCAAAGTGAATGAAAATGGCGTTGCATTTTAAACAGTGACGATGCTCCTTATGTGAATAGTATTTAGACTTTTTCTGTTCACTGCCAGACAGACTCAAAGAGAAGGCCCCACCCCCTCCCCTCCCGTCAATGTCACTGTCAATTTCAAGTAATTAGGAAAGAAAAAACACGGTTTTACATTTCATTTTGGCTTTCGTGGTTTTTTACCTAATTACTTAAATAGATACTGAGCTTTTAGCAGTCTCTCTCTCTCTCTCTCTCTCTCTCTCTCTCTCTCTCTCTCTCTCTCTCTCTCTCTCTCTCTCTCTCTCTCTCTCATGGAATAACATAGCCTGTTTTGCCCGTGAAAAATTTGCAGTTGGAACTGAAAACGTGATAGCGAAGATAAAGGATTATAGAATGAACTTATCAGGTTCCAATTGAAATTAAAATTACGAATAGAAAATTAAGTATGAACTAAAAGATGCTTCAAATATAAAAAAAGAAAAACGCGCGATAGAAATTGCCAGAAAACGTGCACGCTGCCATGAGGTCTCTCTGTGTGTCCGTCCATACGGCCTCAGTCTCTAGGGATTAAGAGGAGCACTACTGTACCATGGTTAGTCTCAGCGCCTTCCTCCACAGTGACACACACACACACACACACCTATCTTCCTTCATTTGAAAGGCCTGAATGAAGAACAGCCTTGAAACAGAAGCGGAAGCTCCGTAAATTTCCTTTCCATTTCCATAGCATCGACTGCTATGTTCGATCATTATATCCCGCCGAAGAACATTTCGTTCAAAACCTTTCTTCTGCATCAAGACTGATTCATAAGCATCGTAGTATGCTGTATAGAAATCAAGTTATGTCAAATTCAACTTGTCACAATAGAATAAGGGGGCTATTCCTTGACATTGCGGCCAGAATTTTCAAAAGCAATCCAGATTTTTACGGGACCTTCAGCAGACGTTTTCTCCCCCCACCCACCCCCGCCTCCCCCACCCACCGGATTCCTGGATACAGCCTTGGCGTGTGCTTGTTTCCATAAGACCTCTTTCCATTGCTGCCTTGAATAGGATGTCGTGCAATTGGAACTACTTCTTCTTCAGAAGTTGTTCAAGCGAAGATGCAATGCATTACTACCCTAACACTACTCTCCTTCCTTGCATTTCAATACATTATCTATTTACTGTTTTTTCTTTTTTAATGAGTGGGATCTCTTGTTTCTGTATTTCCCTTTACCTCCTCTTACTTCTTCCTAATGAACACCTTCATATTCTTTGGAAGCTTTTGTTTCAAGTCAATGGCTCCTTTTGTGGGCTTGTTCCGTATGAAAAGGTTTCATCATCTGGATAATAATAATAATAATAATAATAATAATAATAATAATAATAATAATAATAATAATAATAACCCTGAAAACTACAAAAACCGAATCACATCATGACTCAACAGCATTCAGACTTCCACAAATTTTTTGGCCAGCAAAACATAAAACCCACGATGTTTTGTTTTGCCTAAGTATCCATCTTGGACTTGTGATACCATCTCTACTGTGAATGAATCTGCTCACTACAGAACTCTCTTGCAAATGAAAACTTTCCTTTATGCCTGGCGTCACTCTCACCCACTTCCCCATTATCGCTGTCTTTTCACTGCCTTTTCAGCGGACGGGCAGGAGGACTCTGCAAAGGAATGGGAATCCTGCCCTTCTTATTTCCTTTCCTGAACAAAGATCCTTTTAACACTTAGGGGCTGCTCATACGGATAAGGTCCAGCGCTGCCACAAGGCCGTCTTCTTCACTGAGCAACGACAACAACGAAGAAGTGACCTTATGAAGGAACCTCACAGACTCTCATTACAGAGTTCTCAGAGATTTTGACCTTTGAGAGACTGAAGCAGTTGGCGTCTCTAGAAATTGGTCATGAAACACTGTACTGAAATATCTCAGAAGTTTACGATGTGGGTAAAATGGTTCCTAAACTCGCCCTATGCAATACGCCCTCCCCTGACCCCAAAATCTTTCTAAAACTGAGCTTCACAATAATGACCAACCATCATTACGTAAGTGGAGTTTTGAGGGGCACGAAGCATATTGACTGATGACAAGTTGAGTTTAAATAGAATGGCCCTTCCTCTACGCTGCCTGCCGTTCCTCCTCTCAGGCAAATTACAGCGGACATTGCGGGATGCCTGAATGCAACCGGTTATCATAAGGCGCCACAACCCCACAGAGTCTATAAAGCAAAATCGCCATTGCCTAAGGATTTTCTGCTTGCAAGACCTGATCAATTTAGCCTAACAAGTTATGAACTCCATTCACAACTATTTGATTCCATGCATACGGCACTAAAGCGCCGCTCTTCAAGCTGAAGGTAGATCTAAGTAGTAGCTCCGCGGCAGCGATTTCCATCTAACTTGACTTTTTCTACAGTTTGCTAACTACGGATTTATCTTCAATTTTTGTCGCACGAATGTAATTAACCTGTAATTAACCCCTGAAGTCCATCCAACAAGGGGTTTCCAAACGCGATCTTCACAAGCCAGAGCACGGGTACGTCTGTTTGGAACGGCTCATGTCCCGTCCGGCAAGTGCAATAGCTTGTCAACGTATGGGTAGGCGCCCGGGCCAGCACTAAACATGGCGAAGGGACAACCTAACCCCCTGACGCCAGTACCAAACACGGCGAAATGCATTTAACTCCCTCCTGTTTTTCCCCTCCAGAGGGCGCCTCCTCAACATAACATGTCTGCTCCATTTCTGTGTTCTCCCCCACCGAAAACCCAGAATTCCCACAGTCCCCCTTTACTACTGACCTGAGTAGAGTTAGGGGGCAAATAACAGTTGGCCGACAACACACACACTCACCGCCAGTATCAGAAGCCCTAAAAGTGTAGAAAAAACCAGTTTCCAAGGTAAAAACAGGCGCGGAGCTAGTACTTAGAATTAACAAGTTGAAATTCAACATGACCGGCTATGCAACACTCATGGCTGAATGCCAAACTTGACCCAGACTACTCTGGCACTCTCCTCCTCTGGCCTGGTCTCGGGATCCTCCTCAGCTTTGGCATTTATCTATAGCAAGAGCAGGTCGTTTAATATAAACCACAAGAAAGTCAGCGTCCTTCAGCGGGAACACACTGTCACATCCTCTCATAGTGGGATCAAATTCCTCACCAGAGGCCTTTGAAGAGCAACACTGACAAGCCTCTCACGGAAATAGTGTACACACCTCTGACTAGAACGAATCACCACTTGTGTGTGGCCAAAACTTGTGTGTGGCCAAAAACTACGCTTCTGACGTGCCTAGGTTCGCGGAGTTCTCAACCACTACAGATAAATTAACTCACCTCAGTCAACGCTCATTCATATCCTCGATCACTAGGAGTCTCGTTGTCACAAACCCACATTGACGGAGGCCACAAACAAACGTGGCTCAACGGAGCTAATGCTACAGTCCGACTGAAAACCTTCCAGAATGCGTTTGGCCAATCACAAGAGTCCATGCAACTCCCTTCGAACTGAAGAGGCGAAAGCGACTCCTGATTGGCTGAGAGAGAGAGAGAGAAGAGAGAGAGAGAGAGAGAGAGAGAGAGAGAGAGGAGAGAGAGAGAGACTGTTAAATGTTCAGTATCTGTTTTTTCAATTGATTAGGAAAAAACCAGGGTTTTACATTTTATTTTGGCTTTCCTGTTTTTACCTAATTACTTGAAAAAAAAAATAGATAGCATTTACACAGGCCGGTCTCTCTCTCTCTCTCTCTCTCTCTCTCTCTCTCTCTCTCTCTCTCTCTCTCTCTCTCTCTCTGCATCTAATGATTTAAGATTTATTTCTATTGACTATGACCTACACAGAAGCGAAGCATAATTTAGCATCTTAGGATTCCTGAAAGGTAAGTCATCCCCCTCCCCCACCTTCACACACAGCCCCCCCCCCCGATATGCTCCCAGGAATTGTATCATTCAAACTTTCTATTTTCGTCTCCTACATAAAGCCTTCAGCACTTACGATGGGCATAAGGTCATACATAATGAGGACAGAGTGAGTGAGAGAGTGAGTGAGTGGTAGACAAAACTACCTTTAGTTGCTCACTGTACCTACAGGTCTGCTTCCAGCTCCTGTGGCGCATTTGAACCAGAATTGATACAATAATAAAACCACTTGATTTAGGCGAGGGTTGGAAGCGGGTGGGGGTGGGAGGGTTCATCCATATTCCTCTCAAACAACCTCCCACCCCCCCACCCCCCCAAAAAGAAAAAAAACAGCTAAGCAAATTGCAATAGGGATAAATGAGTCTGTTCTCGTCTGTCGCCGGGCTGTTTCACCTGGGCAGCCCGTAACACAGACAAACAGACAGACAGACAGACAAGTAGAGGAGTAAGAGGAAACAAGACAGAAAACAAAGAGGCTGTCAGTCAGTCAGTCAGTCAGTCAGTCAGTCAGTCAGTCAGTCAGACAGGAAGAGAAAGTGTTGCTGCAGCGAGAGAGTTCCAGTGAGTAGAGCAGAAGGGTCTGGGAAGGAAACGATGCTTTAGTCGGAGAGAGAAAGAGAGAAAGAAAAGAGTAGAGTTTCAGTCTTAACAAAATGAAGACGGAAAAGGAAAAGGAAAAGGAAAAGGAAATGAGAGAGACCATAGAATTTAGGCCAGAGGCCAAGTGCTGTGACCTATGAGGTCACTCAGCGCTGAAACGGAAATTGACAGTAAAAGGTTTGAAAGGTGAAGTAACAGGAGGAGGAGGAGGAGGAGGTAACCCTCAGAGCAGCTGAAGAAGAAGAAGAAGAAGAAGAAGAAGAAGAAGAAGAAGAAGAAGAAGAAGAAGAAGAAGAAGAAGAAGAAGAAGAAGCACCACTATGGAACAATTGTCGGGAGAGGGAGAAGGAAAGTAAGATGGAAGAAAGAAAATGAAAGGAGGTACAGTAAAAGGATGAGGAAAAAGGGAATGGCATCGTATCTATCTTCGGTGGTCTCTGTTTAATGCTGTATGAGCCACAGCCCATGAAACTTTAACCACAGCTCGGTGGTGGCCTATCCTATATCGCTGCGAGAAGCACGATTATGGCTAACTTTGACATAAAATGAAAACTACTGAGGAGGAGGAGGAGGCTAGAGGGCTGCAATTTGGTCTGTTTGATGATTGGAGGAGGGTGGATGATCAACATACCAATTTGCAGCCCTCTAGCCTCCTCAGTAGTTTTGAAGATCTGAGACCGGACAGAAACGTGCGGACGGACAGACAAAGCCAGCACAGTACTGTAGTTTTCTTTTCAGAAAACTAAAAATTGAAATGGCACCAACATTCGCAGTGCTGTCATGTTAAACTGCCACAGAATAAAGAAGATGATTCCTTAATAATATCAGCCACCAGAACAAACTTCAAATCACAGCAAAGACTTTGGATTCACTCGATTCAATCTCACCATCACAAAGGGAGGAGGAGGAGGAGGAGGAGGAGGAATACTTACTTAATTTACCTTCGATCGCTGAGTAACAAAGGGAGTGAGGCTGAAGGTAATAATATGGTTTATTTACCCTTCAGCCAATATGGTGGATATATACTGAGGGAGAGCAGGTAGATGGGAATTTAATCATTTACTTACATTTCCATTTATTTATTTATTTGTTAATTGATCTCTTTTCCTAATAACTGATCATCTCTGTCTACATTTCCCTTTGAATGAACACCTAAATACTCTTGGGAAAGTTGAATTTCAAGTCGATGGCCCCTGTGGTGGGCTGCTTCTTCCATATGAATAGGGTTTTCCATCTTCTAAATAATAATAATAATAATAATAATAATAATAATAATGAGATGATGTCTCAACACCGACATAGTGGGACGACGTAGTGGGAGTCTCTGAGTAACTGGTCTCACTGAAGACCTCTGGCTGATCAGGCCAAGGAAGGAAGGAAGGAAGGAAGGAAGGACGCCTTCACAAGGAACACCATTAATGACCTTCAGAAACCAGTTGATGTCCTTTTCAGTGCACTTGACATGAAAGCGCTTGACCCACCTTACTCTCATAAACAGGTTTTGTCAACAAACCAAAGGTACAGGATAAATATCTACACAAAATATCCTCAGAACGACAGACCTAATATGCAGTATGGAATCCGAGTCAGACCTTGAATGGAGCTGGGTTCACAACAGTGCTCCTTCCTGACCCTCTCTGTCACTGTGTAAATATTTAAGATGACATTCTGTTCAAGAGTTGAGACTTCTTCAGTCCTGTGTCAACTTTATTCATCTCTTCCTCTCTTGAGGGTCGTGCTTTCACATAGTAATAACTCCACACAACCACCTTCAGTAGAGTCAGTCAGTCAGTGTTTACAGCACAAAAGATCTGTGGGATTTTTTCATGAGACGCAGATAATTAATTGTGCACTCACATCTGCTCTTGATTCGAATGGAATGCAATATAGAATTTAGGCCGAAGGCCAACCACTGGGACCTATGGGGTCCTTCAGCACTGAAAGGGAAACAGAGTTTTGAAAGTTTTGAGGAGGCTCTCGCAGTTGAAGCACTGTGAACCAATTGTTAGAGAGGGTGGAAAGTCAGACGGAAGGAAGTGAATATGAATGAAGGTACAGTAAATGGAGGGAAAGAGGTTGCAGCTAGAGGTCGAAGGGACGCTGCAAAGAACCTTATTAAGTAATGCCGTCAGTGCACCTCACGCGGTGCACTGTAGGCATTACTTACCGAGTTCAGTCGTGTACTGGTGCCCAGACTTAACTTGGTGTTGGTTAATACTGTCTTCTTAACGGCAGGAGGTCCCTTCACTCATTTTGATGCCCAATTTGTTGTTCCTCCTCCTGCATCGTTTTCGTCTCAACTCAACTGAAGAAGTCGTTTCAGCACATCTATCTATCTATAAAGCCCATTTGATAGAACCCAGTCCTTTTCCACACAAACAATTTAAACACTAAAGCTGATCATTTCAGACTTTGACGGCATTGGTCATCAAAATTGTTGCACTTGTGTGTTTGCATAAAGGCGCTCATGCGACGCTTATACAACATTTGTCTCTTGCAACTAAATCGAACTTGATATCATTCAAGTATCCAGCGCCTTTGACAAAAATGAAACTCTTATTTAGTCATTTCTCTTTTTTTTTTTTTTTGTTCTTAATAATTGCAGGATTCTAATGGGATCTGTCGCCCACTGGCTGTCGGCCTAAGAAACAGGAGATCAGCACCTACGCTATGAGCCTCCAGAGGCCCAGGAGGACTTTCACTAATGTGACAACGAAAACTTGACTTACTGCGTTGACTTCGCAAATTTAAGTTTCTAAGGCTCTATTTAAGTTCCATATTTATTTCGCTATGCTATTTTACGAAATGAAAAAATGACTAGATTAAGAGGCTCGGCCAAATGGTTCCTAAAAGCTGGCTGACGACAATGTCTACTCCAGACGCTTCTCAGTTCTCACCTGAGAGATGATTCGGTTTGCTGATCTATGAAGCTTTTTGGATTTAGCGTCAGTAATAAAATCTACTAATTTTTTTTTTCAGTAATGACTTGACTGAGTTTATCAATGACCATGAGTTGCATCGAATTGTTTTCGTGGATGCACTGAAACTTGAATCGAAAAGGGCGATCCCTCGAAGTGAAACCTCGTCCACCAAAAAAAAAAAAAAAAAAAAAAATGATCTGCATGAATGACTTATTTGGGAGAAATGTTTGATACAAACCACTATATAAAGAGAAGCCTAAAACTTCGAAGGAATTGTATCGGGGAATTCCTCAAGTTATACAAGTTTTGAGCCAATGACGACATTCTCTCTTTCTGTCTTTCCCTTCACCTCCCCTTACTTCTCTCTGTGATGGACACCTTCATATTCTTTGGAAGCCTGAATTGCAAGTCAATGGCCCTTTGGTAGGCTTCTTGTTCCACATGAATAGCTTTCATTTTCTGAATAATAATAATAATAATAATAATAATAATAATAATAATAATAATAATAATAATAATAATAATAATAATTCATAAAGCATGAGTGGCGTCTTGTACCATGTTTCAATATCACTCATTAACGCCAAGTGCAACTATTTAATTATTCTGTTACCAGTTCCTGACATCAAACGCGATCTACCCATTCTATAAGAATGGGAAGCAGTGTTCTCTTTCCTTCTTAAAATGCCTTTGTGAGGCACTTTTCAAATCCAGTGCGTCAAGATTTAGCAGCGTTTATTTCGACTACTTGATGGAATGAAATGAAACTGTGGACAACATCCCAAGTTCCAATAACAAACCGACGTCACTGATGAGACTCACTCGGTACGTGAATCCTGAACATTCCCTCAGGTCTTTCCCTTGCTTGGCAGCCAAAGGCAGTCGTCCCCCCACCCCCGCCGCAACCCCTCTCTCCTCTTTTTGTGCTAAATTTAATATGGTCAGAATGCTGGAGACCTCCTCCTCCTCCTCCTCCTCCTCCTCCTCCTCCTCCTCCTCCTCCTCCTCCTCCTCCTCCTCCTCCTCCTCCTCCTCACTCCCCGTGACTCCGAAGATTGGACGAGTCCTTTGTCTCAGGCGTATTTTGTCAATGATACAGACATGGAAGCTGGTCTCGTGAACGAACCCTGAACACCTTTTGATCAAACCTGAATATATATATAGCACTTTGACTGGGCTATACAAAATGATCAGTAAGCCTAACATTACCAGTTCTATTTCAGTCCACGTTTCACCCATTGTTAAGACAAAAAACAAATCAGAACAGCGGAAGGAAGGGTGGAAATAAAATCGACCCAAAGATCAAGGAATATAAGACTGAGACTAAACATGACACCTGCAGCAGGAACGGAAACCCCCCCACCCACACACACACACACACACACACACACACACACACACACACCCACGCCCACACTACACAGAATACAGGCGTTAATGAATAACAGAAACTGGACTGAGACACCCTACTACTGTAACAATGATGAACCCAAGAAGTTCCTTGCTCTGTCAACATCCATAACTGGAAAAAGGATATAGATGATTTTTCAGAACCCAGCCAGGACACCATTAACCAATTAAGGCGAAAATTAAAAATGACCTTGACGGGTCTTCGACCGTTCTCTACAAAACAAGTTATGTGCAATTAGTAAGGCGATGATATAACAGCTTCACAATTCGCGAACTGCTCATATTTGACCAAACTTGCCGCCAAAGGAACAACACCTGACTTCATTATTTCAACCGAGAAACTGCCATCATCGTCATCACTCAGCCACAACAACAGAGCACCAGGCAACAACAACAACAGCCACTTGTCTTCAACATCACAGAAAGACTTCAGTAACCGGAAAGCAGATGATGATTACGAAATGAATGAGCAACTGATGCCAACATAAACAACAGGAGTTGCTCTGATCACGTTCAACAAAGTAAATGTATTCAATATATACTTTAATTCCTGGGATGTACCTGTGAAAATAGCCTTAGTACGGTAAATATTGATTAAATTAGCATCAACGAACTCCAGGACAAGGACAGAACTACAGCAAACAATACACTCATGGACATGACAGCAGCCTTTCCAGTGCGACAGCTTAGTCGAAGCTATCAGTTACCACAAACTATCACACCAGTGAGAGAATTAATGGAAAAATCAAACGTGCCATGAAATCTGATGAAGCTCTCTTATTTAAGAGACTATCTGGGGCATATCCACTGCTGTGGACGATAACTAAAGGGGCAATGAAAAGAATTTGCCAACTGTACAGGCACAAACGTCTGGGCTGGTCTGTGGACGATACAGACAGAGGGAAGGGGAAGGATTCACAGCAGTATGAACAACCTATGAAGGAAAGTTGAACTGTATCGCCAACAGCGTGTCCAAAGCCTGAGAGAGAGAGAGAGAGAGAGAGAGAGAGAGAGAGAGAGAGAGAGAGAGAGAGAGAGAGAGAGAGAGCCCATTTGGATCTTAATATGTCTGACGGGGTCCATTAAAGACAACAACTGAATGATAATTTTGACACCAATTGAATGATAATTTTGACAACAACTGAATGATGATTTTGACACAATTTGAATGATAATTTTGACGCCAATTGGATGATAATTTTGACACAAATTGAATGATAATTTTGACGCCAATTGGATGATAATTTTGACAGCAATTGAATGATGATTTTGACACAAATTGAATGATAATTTTGACGCCAATTGGATGATAATTTTGACACAAATTGAATGATAATTTTGACGCCAATTGGATGATAATTTTGATAGCAACTGAATTATGATTTTGACACAAATTGAATGATAAATTTGACGCCAATTGGATGATAATTTTGACACAAATTTAATGATAATTTTGACACCAATTGAATGATAATTTTGACACCAACTGAATGCTAATTTTGACGCCAATTGAATGCTAATTTTGACACCAAATGAATGATAATTTTGACGCCAATTGGATGATGATTTTGGCACCAATAAGATTAACTTTGAGCGTCAAGTGGTGGAAGGAGGAAAATCAATTAATATATTCTGTCCAAATGCTGAGCGCTCGGGGGGACCCTCTGCCAGAAGTGTAAGACTGGTTTTGGTTCAACAAGGTCTTCAGCCAATGACTTCTCTGTCCACAGGACCTGAACAACGCTGTTGCACCTCAAAGCGACAGAAGAATACAGGTATAGACAGAATTCAGGGGGAGGGAGGAGGGAGGCTATTCTGTGTCCACACGCAAACATTATTGCGATATTTGTTTATAACACATTACAGGTACTTTGGCACTGGCTTTTGATTACAGAATAAAACTGTAGCTATTTCGTGGATTGTGTAATATACTGTATCACGTTTTTTTTTTTTTTTTTTTACTTTTATGTCAAATGAGTGTTATCGAAACAAGAATATATTATCCCTTCAATCAAGAATACCAAGAACACAAGTATACCCAGCATGACAAGC
>JANJGK010002488.1:52500-75000 GCA_039081455.1 Macrobrachium rosenbergii | reverse complement strand
TGTCTCCTCCTCCTCCTCCTCCTCCTCCTCACTCAGTCATTCCAAATAGGTCCTCCTCGAAACGTCGATTCCGGCGATTTTCAGATCAGCAATCCTCCCTCTCCCCCAGCCCTTGCACAGCGTCCCTCTCAGGAGTCTCACATGGACCTCTGCACTGAGGATTGCCAACCGAGACTAGGTCATTAGCTCTCTCTCTCTCTCTCTCTCTCTCTCTCTCTCTCTCTCTCTCTCTCTCATTAAGGGAGAAACTATTTTATTTCTATTGCGAGACAAAACCTGAACTTGGCATTGGCAGAGAGAGAGAGAGAGAGAGAGAGAGAGAGAGAGAGAGAGAGAGAGAGAGAGAGAGAGAGAGAGACGATGTGAGGAGGAGGAGGAGGAGGAGGAGGAGGAGGAGGAGCACAGATAACCCAGACTCCCACAAGAGAGGCTCTCTAGTGTTATCCCAACAGAGGCTATATAGCCTGTGTTTGCCTAGGTTATGATAACCTTTGAACTGTCCCCCTACTGTACTGTACATGCTGCTAATGGATGGTTAGCATAGCTGGTTAGCTTATGCTTACCCCAGCTATATCGCTAACCTCCGCTAACATTAGTGGTTAGAATTTCCAGTATCAAAGGTTATGCTAACGCAGGTTATGATGGACTAGGCTAACATAATTATGTTATCCTAATTTAAGCTAAGCTACAATAGCTTAGGTTATGCTAACCAAGGTTATCATATTATATTATGCCAACAAGGCTCTGCTAATAAAGATTACTATGAGTTTTAATAACTGATGTTATTGCGTATTGTGCCCATCCCCTTCCGCCATCTCCCCCCCTCCTCCCGTACCCATTCCACCAGCTTCCCATCCATTGTGCCCCATCCACTATCTTCCGTCCCCATCCACTATCCTCCTTCCTTTCCGCCATCTCCCATCCTCCCTCCCTCCTATCCAGCATCTCCCATTCACATCATACATCTGGCAGCAGCAACAGCGGCAGTGGGGAGGTCCTCCTTCGATCCCACAACTCCAACAATATGGCTCCCTCCACCTGCCAAGGATTTCTGTTACTATCATCATCATTATCATCAGCATCATCCTACTCGCTCCCTCTCCTCCACCAGCGACAGAGAGAGAGAGAGAGAGAGAGAGAGAGAGAGAGAGAGAGAGAGAGAGAGAGTGTTATGAAATCAGAAGAGTTGTAGGCAAAATACTGATCGTTTTCTGAAGGTTAATATCGTTAATATATACATATCCAAATAGATAGATAGAGAGACAGAGATAGACAGATAAAATAATGGAAGGATATTGTCAAATATTTCTGCGCACATCAATCATTCACTCCTATGAATGTGTAGGAAACTTAGTGACAGAAATGGAGAGAAGACTGATCATGTTCTAAATCCTCTGCAGGTGCACACTCACAGACTCTCTCTCTCTCTCTCTCTCTCTCTCTCTCTCTCTCTCTCTCTCTCTCTCTCTCTCTCTCTCTCTCTCTCAGTACCTATGCCATGGAAGTTATGGAATAAGAAAAGGCACCGATGGCTGCTGGGAGCCACATAGGCCTAGCTTTTACCAAAACAGACTTTCAAATGCAATTTTTCTTCATATATATATATATAATATATATATATATATATATATATATATATATATATATATATATATATATATATATATATATATATATACTGTGTGTGTGAATGTTGAACTATAAACCACAAGAGAAAAGAAGTGGGGCTGACGAACACCCAAAGCAACATGTCCGAATAACATCATTACATTTCATGTGATAGTTGCTGATTCTAATTATAAAGCTTCTAACCTAAGAGCCAGTTTTTCCATAAAATATATTTCATTCCTGTTAACACTCACACCGAACTGAGAGACTATGAAGAAGTCGTGTTCGTATAACCAAAAGCAAACAGCGCAGCCGCTGGACTCAACGTCTTGAAAGAGCTTTCGGATACATGCTGCTGCACTCTAAACTTTTTTCTCTATTTTTCAGGTTTTAACGCAAACTGGAAAACTGGAACAAGTCACAATGAATATCCTTATGTATATGTCTTTATCAACATTTCATAAGGATTAGATTTTCCTTCGAAGTGCGTTTATATGTACCACATAATACGAAAAGAAACTTGGAAGAGGCATCGGAGTGAAGGCGACTCCCGCCATCTTGGCTCGAGCTGAGACCTATACACAACCGTGCCAAGTACCGCCATGTTTCTGACTTTTCTCTTCTTTAGCGACAAAAGACCAATGAATGATTGTCTGAGCACTCAGAGCCGTTTATTTTTTTATCCCACTCAAGAGGGAATCATATGAATGAGAGAGTAAAGTGTAGCTTTCCCGGCCTTTCCTTAGCCATCTGCCAAACATATTCTTCTCTTGGTTTTTAGCATGAAACTCAAAAAGAGAGCACACTTCCCATTTGTTATTTATATGAACTTTTAATGTAATATCTATCTCATAAAAAAAATTTTACGTGCAATAATGTAAAGATTCAACCAGTTCATTTGACGCCATCATGTTACCTTACCTTACAGACCTTACAGTTCGTTCGGGTTGCCCCAGGAGGTCCCTCAGTGTGAGGCACCTTTGATGTCTACCAGAGAATTGCTAACGCATCTTCAGGTATATTTTGCATCTTCCAGTCTTGGATGGTCTGGGATGCATCTTAGATATTTGTCGAGCTTATTCTTAAACACATCTACGCTCACTCCTGTTATGTTCCTCAGATGAGCTGGTAGCGCATTGAATAGACGCTGCATTTTCGATGCTGGTGCGTGGTGGATTAATGTCCTGTGTGCTTTCCTTAGTTTTCCTGGTATAGTTTTTGGCACTATTAATCTACCTCTGCTTGCTCTTTTTGATATTTTTAGTTCCATGATGTTTTCGGTAATTCCTTCTATCTGTTTCCATGCTTGAATTACCATGTAGCGTTCTCTTCTCCTTTCAAGACTATGTAAATTTAAGAATTGTAGTCTTTCCTAGTAGTCAAGGTCCTTAACTTCTTCTATTCTAGCTGTAAATGACCTTTGTACACTCTCTATTTGTGCAATATCCTTTTGGTAGTGTGGGTACCATATTATATTGCAATATTCAAGTGGACTACGTACGTACATTTTATAAAGCATAATCATGTGTTCAGCTTTTCTTGTTTTGAAGTGCCGGAACAACATTCCCATTTTTGCTTTGCATTTTGCCAATAGAATTGCTATTTGATCATTGCATAACATATTCCTATTCAACATCACACCAAGGTCTTTAACTGCTTCCTTGTTTGTGATTGTCTCATTATTAGGTCCTTTATATGCATATAGCATTCCTGAAAAAGGAGCGAAGCCATTATTGCAATTTCCGTCGGGTTGGTTCGTTTGAACGAAGAGAAACAGACCCTCCCGGTTCAGGCGGAAGGAGGCGACCATTTCGGGACTCTTTGGTGAGGTCTCGCGTGGAATGGAAAGGGTCCGTTACTTACTTAGGCTACTTAAGTAACAACGCCTCTTTCATCTCGGACTCGAAATAACGTCTCTCACTCAATCATCATCAGGGCAAATAATGTCTGGACTGGTGAGAGCAGCCTCCCTTCCGGTCTGACTGAAATCTCTACTCGACCACCGGCCCTTTTCTGAGGCCTTCTTCTTCTTCTCCACTCTTCTTCTTATCATCACACTAATACATGCATGCATACATACATACATACATACACGTGTGTGTGTGTATATATATACATACATATATATATATATATATATATATATATATATATATATATATATATATATATATATATATATATATATATATATATATATATATGTATGTATAGTGTGTGTGTGTGTGTGTGTGTGTAAGAGAGAGAGAGAGAGAGAGGGTGTTGTGAAGAATTCCCGCGAAGGATAAGAAGAAAAAGGAAACCACAGCTGAGGGAGGCCCACCAGACCAGATGACGTCACTTTCATAGTCATTTTGAAGCTTTCCATCTGAGATTCAGGGAGAGGCCTCCGCTGGCAGGGGCTGCCCCTAGCCAAGAGTCCGTGCTGGAATAAGGTCAATTCGGTCCAGAACAGCAAGAAGAAGAAGAAGAAGAAGAAGAAGAAAAAGAAGAAAGAGCTGGACAGGGGAAAGTTAAGTTGGAGGACTTGACCAAATCGTCTCACTGTCTGCCTGTCTGTCCATTGTGACGTCATTCATTTCCTCGATATAATAATAATAATAATAATAATAATAATAATAATAATAATAATAATAATAATAATAATAATAATAATAATAATGTGAGTCTAATGATGACTCCTCAGGGAAAGTCCCACGTAGGCCTACACGTTTGTTGAGAGCTTCGTCAAGATGAAACAAGCTCCGAGAGAGGGCGCAGTCTCTGTCCCTCCCTCCCTCACAGGGCGGGAGGGGATGACGGGGGGGGAGTGATGACGCCATTGGCGAAGAGCCTGTAGAATGATCCTCCTCCTCCTCCTCCTCCTCCTCATCCTCCAATGGGAAGGGAAGGGGAGGGCAGAGGGTGAGAGACCACTAGTCGGAGGAAGAGGAGGAGGAATAGGAGTAGAGGGAATCGGAGCGGAAAGATGGCGGCTGGACAGCGGTAAGCGAAGGTCTGCCCACCACCATTGGGAACCTCCTTTCCTCTGTAGTTCTTCTTCTGTTCTGACTGAGGTCTTCACTTTTCAGTCGCATTCTGTTCCTCCTCCTCCTCCTGAGAGAGAGGCGGCTGGTGGTACCTACGAACGACCCTCTGTCTCTCTCTCTCTCGCGGGTTCTTCCTCTTCACAGCTGCTTCGTCCAAAAGGAACTTCCGGGTTTACTGATGAGAACAAATGAAAAACGCCTTTAGGGAGGACCTCTCTCTCTCTCTCTCTCTCTCTCTAACACAACCTCTCAATAAGAGGAAGTCGTCCCATTTTTCCACCCACATAAGAATACCAGAAACGAGATCTTGATGGTATAGTTTCAAAAATACAGAACGAAGACAAATGGCTCTTTCTTGGAATATGTCCTCATAATTATCGAATTATATCCTGGAATATCGGGAATGACCCTTCAGAGATTCCGGAATTTCGGAGTCAGATATTAAAAGGCCCTTAAAATTAGATTTGTGCAAAAGAGAGAATCTTCTCCCTTAGGCGTTATGTCGAAGTTTTTGAATTTCTCAGAACTGATTTAATTCTACTACCGGCTACTTTTGTTTCTTGAATCCAACAGAATCCAAGAAAGGGACCTTACCTACTATATGTTAAAACTTGGTTGGTTTGGAAGCAAAGATGATACCTTCATAATCAGTTGGCTTTTATTCACTGTAATACTGTATAATACAAGGTTTACATGACAACAGAATAAGCCAAGAATGAAGCATGGACCTGCTAGGCTTTTGGAGTTCCAACAGTGTGTCAGGCAGCCACAACAAACAGTGGACTATCAACACGATACAGACAAACACTTTTGAAAAAGATAATACACAAATGAATGTCTGTCACTACTCCTTTAAAGAAACTCAATCAAAACATTACACACCTACAAATTAGGCATAAAGGAAAATGCAATTTTGCAACACCAACATTCCTTACAACATCTAGCGTTTCTGACAACACTAGGCTCACAAAGAAAATGAAAAACATATTCAAGGTGGCCTAAAATAAACTGAACACCAACACTATACTAGATCGAACCTCTGACCAAGCAAATTCATTTTATATAAAGTATCAAGGCCAGCGGTGATTAGACTGGCCGGAGTCAGATGACAGAAGTATTGAAGTATTACAGTTAGACTATTGTGGTTCCACGGAAAATTATGAGCAGGCAGAGGTTCTGCTCCGCCATGCATGCAAGCACCGGCTCCGTTCACTGCCTTCCTTGCTTGCTTTAGGAATTTGCATGAGCCGATACTCAGTCGCTGTTGTCAGTCTGTGCCTCTCTGTGCGTGACTGCAGGATGTGTGGTTCCTGCATAATATCCTGCAGGATTGCTTTTGTTCTCGCGCCTCTTTTCCTTGGAATGGAAAGGAATGGAATGGAATGGAATACAGAGTTGAGGCCAAAGGCCAAGCACTGGGACCTATGAGGTCACTGAGCACCGGAAAGGAAACTGAGAGCAGGGAGGCTTCAAAGGTGTAACAGGAGGAAAACCTCAAAGCAGTTGAGGCACTGTGAAACAATTGTCAGGAGTGGGTGGATAGCAAGTTGGAGGAAAGATAATATGAATGCAGGTACGGTAAAAGGAATGAAAGGGGTTGCAGGTAGGGGCCGAAGGGACGTAGTTAATAACCTTTAGTAATGAGTAGAGTGCACTCCGTGAGGTGCACTGGCGGCGCTACCCCCATACATGGGTCTCTGTCCCTTCGTGGCTCGTTTTCATTGCATCTCCTTTTGCCCACCTTTTTTTTTTTTTTTTTTCGTTTTCTTTCTGAGGGCCAGCTTCGTCCCTTTATTGTGACATGTTAGGAGATTCGCCCTGTTTAAGCTTCAACGGCCTTTTTTTGTAGATGCGAATTTTGTTAATTCTTGTTTTTATTTTTTTATACTTTTTCTTTTTTAGTTCAGTTTTTGTGGCTGATATCTTGAATCGGTTTTATTAGTGAGAGGCAGCACTGTCTTCTATCCTTGTCTTTAAATCTAAATTCTGATTGACTGCCAATCCTTTCCAAACAAGGTAACAAGTTCATTAAGTTATTTTCGTGGTTTCCATGAAGTTGTCCGCGTGTAAGTCCAATAGGTCTCCTGGGACCTTTCTTCCACATCCTCTGCATAAATAGAGGGCCTTGCCTGACTTGTTATTGGTAACAGGCCATGTTGTGTTTGCTAAAGACCATGTTTTGTTTGTTGGCGACCTGATTCGGCTGGCTGCAGAGATATTTTGCTCAATAGTATTTGAAAATGAGATATTTTGCTCAATAATATTTGAAAAAGAGATATTTTGCTCAATAGTATTTGAAAAAGAGATATTTTGCTCAATAGTATTTGAAAAAGAGATATTTTGCTCAATAGTATTTGAAAAAGAGATATTTTGCTCAATAGTATTTGAAAAAGAGATATTTTGCTCAATAGTACTTGAAAAAGAGATATTTTGCTCAATAGTACTTGAAAAAGAGATATTTTGCTCAATAGTACTTGAAAAAGAGATATTTTGCTCAATAGTATTTGAAAAAGAGATATTTTGCTCAATAGTATTTGAAAAAGAGATATTTTGCTCAATAGTACTTGAAAAAGAGATATTTTGCTCAATAGTATTTGAAAAAGAGATATTTTGCTCAACAATATTTGCAAAAGAGATATTTTGCTCAACAGTATTTGAAAAAGAGATATTTTGCTTGTTAAAGTCGAATTTTCGTTTGATGAATATTTTTCCCGTCGAAATTTTGTTTACTGACAGAATTTTACTCCATTACAAATGTTCAGTGTAAATGTAGAGTATATGTGAATGTGTGTACGAGCGCGCTTACAGACACATGAGCCATAGTTGTCCTGTCACTTGCAGGAAACATTATGGAATCACAAAAGCTGAGAATAGCATGAATGAAAGCGTTTTAAAATGAACTATTAAAATACATTCCTATGCCTTTTTGCTCATTTTTCATTAGCTCTAATATATTGGGGTGCATGTGATGCTTTTGCACACTGATGCTTCTACTAGCATGGACATTCAAGCAGACTGTTTTGACCTTACTCTCATTCTTCTACAGAACCGAATACTTATGTACCAAAAAATGAGAAAGGCGACAGGGATTGAGGATTGAGGAGCAGTTGAAAATTTATGAAACCACAAAACTGAGTTAAGATTGGAATAACATCAAAAATATTACAATCAAATGATTCAAGAAGAAGAAGAAGAAGAAGAAGAAGAAGAAGAAGAAGAAGAAGAAGAAGAAGAAGAAGAAGAAGAAGAAGAAGAAGAAGAAGAAGCATGCTGAAGTGTATCATTGAAGAATAAGAAGCGAATCCCAAGGCCGTGGAAAGCCACGGAAAAGAGGTTATGATATAACCTACAGTAAGTAAGTGAAGGTGTCATCATCACAGGCGACAGCAACGAAAAACTAAGGCACAAATAATCTTAATTTAATCTTATATAGTTTTGTAATTATTCAAACTAAGAGAAGAGAGAAAAGTGTCCTCAACACCAATATTCTGTGAGAACTGGCCAAATATCGAATGCATTATTCGTACATATGAGAGATTTAGATCATCCTATTAACTGGAGTAAAGCAAGACCTTTAGTCCCGTGCAATGACACAGTTAAAAGGAATATCATCGAATCTTGTTTTATTAAGTCAAATAATGAAAATGTTCTAAATTTAAGTCTTGGTTTATTTAAACTTGATGCTTTAATAATTAAAAAAGTTGTTGATAAATATAAGCAAAATTAATATTAATTTTTATACATGTTTCTGCAATTTGAATGGGTAAGATTCCGTTTGCCTTATGGTTAAGTATATATTTGGATTAGTTTGTGACCGCGTGATCCCGGATTTGCCTTGGATTAACCTTTTCTTTTTAACCCCTGGCAATTAACCATCTGGTATTCAAGGTTATACATGTTTTGGATTTTGTAAGCCTAAACTTTAGTATTTTTTTTTGTTTGGTCTTAGGTTCAGTTTGTGACAGCTCGATCCGGGATTATCCTGGATTAACTTTCTGTTTATTACCCTTTGACAACTGACCATCTGGTATTCTTGTTCTTTTTGTTTACTTTGTAACCTTCTTCATATTTGTGTCTCATTTGAACTTCTGCCTGTCTTTTTCCTGTGGGATTCGCTTATATATATATATATATATATATATATATATATATATATATATATATATATATATATATATATATATATATATATATATATATATATATATATATACATACATATACATACATATATATATATATATATATATATATATATATATATATATATATATATATATATATATATATATATATATATGAAACAGAGTTTCGCTGCATCCCGTGATTATAGAAAAAAAAATAGCATCAGTTTCTCTCAGTGTAACTTCGGAGCTCATTAGTAAACAGAATGGAACAAAGCATAAAGCGACATTACTGTTCAGTAATTGAGTGGAACTCTCAAAGCAAAGTAAGGCAATCTTTTAATTAGAGAAACAAAAGGTACGTACTGTTTCATTTGTATGTTTGTCTAGCCATTTGCCATATTGATTTTCTGTTTATTTACACTGATAATACTTTATTTTTCTAGATATGTACAAACTCTTTATATATTTGAAAAGAAGATATTTTTTCTGTAACTTTTGTTTCGAAACATTTGGTCATTCAGACCACCAGTTCTGTGGAAATTGTTTTTAAAAATAAAATTATAGGAATAGTTTCACTATTTTTTATTCTTATTTCATATAAAATTCCTTAATTTTGTAAAAGAAACTACTCATTCCTACTAAACAATAAGTTCTGAACAACTTTTACTCAGCGAGGTTTTTTGATAAAACCATTATTTTATGAGATATTTCAATTTTAAGCGAATTCCAATTTGATGGCCATTTTCCAATATGGGAGCTAACGCAAGCGTGGGAGGCCAAGGGACTTTTGATAGGTTGTTCATGTCACATATCTCGACATTTGTGCAAAGTTTCAGCTTTTATCTTAATCACTAGTAAAACCACGTATTTTTGCCTAACGCTCCTGGGCTTGATTTTGGGACCTGTGGTGAGAGAAACTGGCTTCGTGATAAATGGCGGCAACTCTCAGTGTGGGGTTTATTATCCGTAGAGTAAAATAATACATGGATGCACATTATATTTCATCACATAGCAATTACAACTAATACGTGACGGGCTGGAAATTTTGGGTGATGCAAATTCCTGATGGTTTCGAAGATAAAAATTAAATAGCAAATTGAGTATATAAATAAAATGAATAAAATGTTAAAAGTAAAACGAATATATAAATAAAAATAATAAAATGTAAAAGCAAAATGAATATATAAATAAATGGAATTAAGTAAACAGACTCCACTATCCATTTTATTCCTCTTCAGATGCCAGTGGGTATGGACTGACAGATCAACTGCCGTATCAACTGAGGCTATTAATTAACAGGCTGCCTCATCTGGGAGTCAGTCGAATCAGTCACTGTGACAGAAAGAGTGTGAAGCCAAGGTTGGGATAAAGAGGGTCTGACAAGGTTTCCTCCCCCTTATCCCATACATGTCCCATGCATATCAGATGTTTGTCTCATACATATCACAAGCAGGTTGGAAATAAGTCAACAACTGTAGGTGGAGAAAGAATCTTTGGCAAATTCAGGATAATTATATCAAGCACTAGCCAGAACTGCTACCAATAAGTCGCTGACTTTTATTTAACTTGCTTGTGATATGTATGTGATAAGTTTCCAACGTGTGTTCATGACATGTTTTACTGCAGTGAGGACTTACCCTCAGGAATCTACTCATCTCAGGACTACAAGAAATACTAAACTTTTCTCCATAATACAGTATGGATTTCAGTATCTGTAAAAGATTTACAATCATAAAAATAAAAGAGGTTAGAGAAGTGTTAGCAACAGCGGTTACAAACATCTACAGTACAAACAGAAAAAATAGAAATGATGGTAATTTTTATTATCATCAATGCAAATATATTTCAGGGCCCAAAACAGGATCTCCCTTTCCTTAATTTTATCCTGGTTTTCTATTTCATCTTTGGTACTCTAGCGTATGTATCGTGTAAACGTAAATGAAAGGTTGCAAAGCATGTGTCTGTCAATCATTCTATAACTAAAATGCAGACGCCACAAATAGCCCGCTTTTGCTTCCATGCCAAGTCTAGCATTCGCCTATTGTTCTGCAACATACGTTAATGACAGTATACTTCTTCCTTTCATCCGAAGACAGGTGAATCCTTTCTGAGCCTTCACGCAACGTCAGAACCTTATTGTCACAGGGCCTTAGTACCACGAAATTGAATTTCAAGGTCCTGTCGAAGGAGAAGTGGGTTGGGTGCCAGAAACTATGTTGTGGAGAATAAGGTACTGGCCAACGTTTATGGATCCAATACGTAAATTTCGTCTCTCCCTCCCTCCCCATACTCTCTCTCTCTCTCTCTTCTTTTTCAGTCTTTCATAACACGTGATATGGTATGAGTTGAAGTTAGTAGGTGACACGAGACCAAAGCATTGTGAGAAGTACAGAGATAATGGAAGTAACAGACACTTGGGCTATAATGGGCTTATAATAAAGGCCTTTGATGAAGCCCTCCCTTACCAGTCTCCTCTCTCTCTCTCTCCTGCCATTTTCAGCCCCTCACCTTGTCTCCTGGCGTCCTCCTATGCGGGTTTCCCCATTCAAGAGCCCATCCCATGGGGCCCCGCCCCACGATGTCCCCACTCCCTTACCCATATAGGCTAAACCGGCTGTTGAGATTAATTCATTTCCTCCTCAATCATTTCTATCCCTCTTTGTTTGACTCCTGGTTCGCCAATTGCTTGATCTCAGCAGTTTGGAAGCGAACAAGTCAGCGGGATCAATCAGTTGTAAGTTCGTACTGGTAGGTGTTTACTTCTGCTGTTCAACTCCACTGACTTTCCACTGAACTTCAAGAGAATGAATTTGCATAATACTCCTTTCAATATCACAGTTATATTTGTGAATGAAGATTGGAACACATCGTGATCTATCAGCCAGATTCAATGGTGTCCTGAAAGACATGTTTACATATTAAGGTTGACAAATCTTTTTTTTTTTTTTTTTTTTTTTTTTACAAAATTAAAGGTCCTTTTCATAATGAGGTGCGCTAAAAAAGTATGTAGAGCCCTACTTCTGACATAAACTGAACTAATTAATTCGATTAATTCGTATTTATGTTATTTTCTTGTTCTCTGGTGAAATGATAACATTCAAAACCAGTACAGATTCGTTTCTGCTCAAATACGGTTTTGTTTACGGTGTGTTAACCTCTCAAAAACCTGAGATTCCTAAATAATTAAGGTTCCAAGGACTAGTTTTCCATCATTAGATGAGAGCGGGGATCCTGGAAGATCTATCAGAACTCAAAGTGTTTGGATTCATAGAGTTTAAATAGAGAAGGCAAACTTATGCTTATGTAAGAACAAGTGTCATTTACACACACACACACACACACACACACACACTCAAAATGCATTATCAAGTATCAATCAAAGTTGGCTTCTTTGACATCGATGGGACCCATTGCCGCTGAACATACTATATACACTATCAAGGTCCATTTTGGTGACATTGTTGCTCTGAGATTCAATAGGATTCAATTCCATGGACAGTAATATTGGAATGAAATGAGATTTTAGATACTGTTGGGTATCAGGTTGCCTTATGGGCATCCTACAAGTGTGTAGTTCGGTAAAGTTGCTTTTCATGATGAAAAGGGGTATATATACGGATAATTACTGCTGAGCGGGACATCTGTGGGGGTGCAGCATTTCCCGCCAAATGTTTTGGTCTCTTTGGGTTGGAGACCTTTCTGAAAGTCTTCAGTTTCTGGGGCGATCCCGTAACACCTCAACTTGCATTATTGAATTAGCTACCACGAAGGACAATGCCTTGTAAGTAAGTACTATAAGGATATTATTCATTATTCTACTGTGAACATTCGGCAATACTGATACGGAAATCATTTTATCGAAACACACACACACACACACACAAACAGAAACCCGTCACAAAAGCCGAACGGGAGAGGTCTGTGGAAGAAGTAACATGGGCTCTTATCAAAGCAGTGGGATTATTAGACCCACCTCATTTATGAAGGGGAACTTCTGACAAGCCTTGAGGGCTGTAGCTCTTTCTAGCCTAAGGTAAAATGCGAGTGAAATAAAAGTGCTAAAATATAAGAGAGAGAGAGAGAGAGAGAGAGAGGTCCTTCAGCTGCAATGGTAGATATTTACACGGAATAATGAATACTCACGTCTGTTGTTTTTTATCCTTCATACCTCCCTCTCCCTCTCTGTCCCTCGACCCTAACAGCGGCCCACAACAGTCCACTACCAACTAGGTACATAATTCACTGCTTAGTTCAGCAGAGGCATATATACTGATTTTAGGTTATGAACCCCAACCTTTATACTTTCCTTGTCTAGTTACGGAATCGAACTCTGGTTATTCAGTTTGTGAACTGAATGCTCTGGCACTGCGCTACTAGACCAGAGAGAGAGAGAGAGAGAGAGAGAGAGAGAGAGAGAGAGAGAGAGAGAGAGAGAGAGAGATCGGTGTACTTGCACATAAATTGTTACGTATATCAGGAAATATTCTTACAAAATTTAATTTTGTGTGGTGGTTTGTTCTACAAAGTAGCCTAATAATAGTTTAAAAAAAAAAAAAAAAAAAATCATGCCGATGACCTGCTGCCATCCCCCTGGCCCCCATCCACCCCCCAACCCCACTCCAAAATTAGATGACTCCGTAAAGGTGAAATGACTTCTCGCTGGCGCAGTCACATAAACAAGAAAACGACAAAAGTCAGATTCTATTGTGGTGGAAAAAACCTAAATAGAAGCGAAAGTAATTTTCGCAGACGCTTCCTCCTCCCTTTCTCCTTTTACGTTTTCCCTGTTCCTTCCTTCCCTCAAATACTTTTGCATGAGTCGCATCGCGAAAGTAAATGTCTCCGAAAAGTCATTGCTGGGGGTATCGTTGTGAGAAGGAGAAAGACAGGTTGACAACATTACTCGGCTGCTGCGTCTTCTGAGTGGCGCCCAGTAAATGACGCCTTGATAACATTGCGCAGTTGCCATGTCGCGCCCGAAAAGACAACTCGGGCAATACGCGACCTTACGTGGGGCAATGTTCCAGGATAGACTCGAATCATAACTAGTGGCATTTGCGAGATTCCAGGATAGCCTGGAATCATGACTAATGACTTTATAGATTCCAGGATAGACTCTAACCATGGCTAACGACATTTGCGAGATTCCAGGATAGGCTGAAATCATGATTAATGACATTTGCGAGATTCCTGGATAGGCTGGAATTAGGACTAACGACTTTAGCGAGATTCCTGGATAGACTGAAATCATGAGCAAAGACTTTGGCAAGATTCCAAAATAGACTGGAATCATGATTAATGACCAGCGAGATTCCTGGATGGACTGACATCATGAACAAAGACTTTAGCAAGATTCCAAAATAGACTGGAATCATGATTAATGACCTTAGCGAGATTCCAGGGTATAACAAAATCATATTATAACCGATGGCTTTAGCGAGATTTCTATAATACCTGAGGTATTCATGTATCAGTCCATGGATGATTTAAAACTGTTTATATATAGTTGCTGCTCCTCCACTAGAATGAACCAGAAAAACAAGAGGTAGGAAGGAGCTTCATAAGGAAGGCACTGAACATACAAACTGGAGCTTATGCGAATGTTAAACGCCGCACGTAACGAGCGTAAATGAAATCAATATTTGCTTTGCAAATACATGTCTGAAAACTTTAGTAGAAATTAAGTGGTTTTAAAACTGACACTCAACATTCCCTAACTACCAGTTCAAGAGGAAATTTTCTTTCATTCGAGATGTTGCAATACTTAGGGCAAATGTTGCACTTACAAACGCCTGATAATGCGCATTCAACTCTTGTTCACTTATACCGTGCGTGTAAACGTGTACATATACATATGTTATATATGTATATATATACATATATATATATATATATATATATATATATATATATATATATATATATATATATATATATATATATATATATATATACACAGTATATATACATATACAGTATATATATATATATATATATATATATATATATATATATATATATATATATATATATATATATATATATATATATATATATATATATATATATATATATATATATATATATATATATATATATATATATATATATATATATATATATGTATATATACATACTGTGTATATATATATATATATACACACACACACACACACACATATATATTGTTACGTGTGAGGGTCTTGGCTGATCATGTATTGTTAAATTTACGTAATTTTTACGGCCCTGCAAACCAAGATTACACGTAACCTGCCACTTGAAGCCAAAAGTTAACCTCAAAGACAGTCGTTAATTAGCCAAAGGTCGCCAGTTAAGGGTAATTAACCTTAACAAGAATATTTGAGATGAATTTGATTTTAAACACAACGGTTCTTCCAAACATTCGGACGCGAGGCATACAAAAGCATCGAGATTTAACCTGATTTTGCTTACCCTAAATCCTAGGTATTTTACTGGAATAACGGGGTTGAAGCTAACAAGATAATGATTTGGCTTCCTAGACTTCGTAAACACATATACCCTAAGTGGTGGCTGAAGGAAGAAAACAAAGAAAAAATGTGAAATACAGAAAAGTACTAGTCAATCGACGAAGCTTCAACAAGAATCGGACTTACCGTGAATGTCGAGTCGCTGCGCAAACGAGGGACCTCAGGAGTCGTATTCTGGCAGTCTTCCCAATTCACTAATTAAGATAGACATAGGAGTAAAAGTAATAAAGAACAAAGAATATCGTTCGGGCACGCACGCAGCGTCACCCTGGTTCAGTGACCGCTGGAATCTCTCTCCCCGACCTCGCTTCGTTCCCGCCAGATGAGGCGGCTTCTTAACATACCGCCCCGGGCAATCCGACCTTGACAAAGGCATCGTCGAATGCATAGAATAAAGCTTAAGGGCCACCATAACTAGGGGTCATTGAGCGTAAACCCTCTCTGAGGCTTAGGTCCATAATGCCCTAGCATATTTTGATTATAAACTTTCCAGCCTATGCGGCGCCATTTGTCTACTGCGGTGATTGTTATTTTTGAATTGCCTAGCCTACCGGCGGGGCAGAGATGTTCTCTGTCGAGGTCAATCGGACTAATATTCCTACACCTAAATACATCGAGGGCGAACAGCAGTAATATTTATAAAAGCTCCCCCCCTTAAGAGGGCCTTCACTCCCTTTTCGGGCGTGAAGGTCTATACTAAGCAAGCTGTTCGCCTCTCGTAGGTTACTCTCCTTCCCCTGAGCAGATTAGTCCTGGTTAGCCTACCTAGCTACAGAACTACCTAACCCTAGATAGGATACGAGCTATAATCACTACTTTACCTAATTCTAATAGTACTGGAAGGTGCTCACGGTTATTATAGGCTACCTCCTACAATCATGATGTGTTTTAGACCTAGCCTAGTGGTACATTCTATGATATTCCCTAGCCTAACCTATCCTAACCCGACCGTAGCACCAACATAAGAGTTAATATTCTACTAAATTACAACATGGTTTATGTTTAATACAATTAAAATTTACTAGTTAATTCATGAGGGTTGCCTCATATGATAAATGGGTGCCTCACTGAGGTCTTAGGCCATGCGTGTCACGAGCATCGTGGCTCGTTTCACAATAGTTAAGATTACTGAAATTAGTTATGCTACTTACATGATTACTGCGGCTCGGTGGTAAGTGGAAAGAACAAGGCTACTAAATTGATGTACCGTACTTTTAAGGCGGCCTAGGCTAGGTACAAATAAAAGGAAGAGATCACACTGGCTACCTTCTCTGGGCAAGGGGCCAGGATCACTCTTAGATGTTAGGGCACTGTGCCGAGAGGGCACTAGTGCCAGGATGAGCGTATAGCTCGGCAACTACTGGGCTCTCTTCCGCCCCTTCTTCTTCTTCTTCGGGTTCCTCCAAGGCCTATCAGTAGCTGGCCTAGGAGGTGATGAAAGCACCGACTCCGGGGACAGGCCAGAAGGGCTAGCGGGCGCGAAGTCAGGGGCAACTGCAAAAGCTGCGGGAGGACTCCCTACTCCGGCTGCTGCGACAACCGGAGCGAGAGCGATCTCAACTTCTGCATCCGAGGATGCCAGTTCCTGGTCTTCCAAGGAAGGGGTACCATTTCGATCCTCCAGGGGTTCATCCCCTGGAGTCAAATTTTGCAAAGAAGAAGGTTCGGGTGCTGGAGGCTCTCCAGTCGCAATGATCAGCTGCATGGGGAATCCTAAATCTCCCGGAGGAGGATTCGCCTCATGATTTAGACCCGGCATGGGGGCCTTTTCCACTGGTAGCTCAACGTCCGTGGCGGACGGAGTCTGGCACTGCTCAGTGCTCGCAAGTGGCACTGGCAGCAGTTGAGGGTCAGGCATGCCTGACAAGGGGTCCGGAGGTGCAATACCTCTCGGACGACTTGGGTTTGGCTGCGGCAGAGATTCCTGCCCCAGCAGGAGATCGTAGCCTCTCCTAGAGTTTTGTTCGGGGGCGTCCGCTGGGCGTTGCTTGCTTGGGCAGCCCTCCCAATTTGTGGAGTGGTCTGCCCGCTTGCACGTCCTGCAGCGGTACTGCTCCTCCTGAATCTCTCTTCGCGGAGGGGGAGGACCTCTTGGTGGGCCAGCCCTTCGCGATTGGAGAGGGCTAGGCCTGAAATAGGTTGGGTGGCGCCCCTTCCGCGGACCACTTTGGTGGGCGGAAGGTGGAGGTTTGTCATTGTTGGGAGTTACAACTTGGGCCTCCGTGGAGGAGGTAACATGGCTGCGGAGTGGCGTTGGTAACGGGCTTCCGCATAGAAGATCCCGACCCAACAAGAAGACTACTCCGGGCCGAATTCCACCTACCACGCCAAGGCGGTGGGGTAGCGTACCCCAAGGCGTCGTAACCTGAAGTTGGACCGTGGGAACGGTGATGGTGTGGCCCTCTATCCACTTCATTTCCCACCGCGTTTCTTCGTCAACCACAGCACCGGCTGGCACTTGGGCCCTGGCGATCAGGCTAATATCTGCCGCAGTGTCTACTGTGACCGGAAGGGTCACGGGCAGGGTAGTGCTCTGAAGAGGGGCCACCGAGATGAACTGGGTTTCCAGTCTCTCGGGGTAAAGGATCCGGTGCGGACCAGCCGCAGAAAATGAAGTGCTGATTAGGTTGACAAATTTGGTGGTGGGGACATGATGTGGACAGGCCGGAGATCCAGCATTGTAGTGGCTAGCAGCCCCACAGGATTTGCACAGGCCTTTTGGATGGGCTCGGTGGCCTGCAGTAACTGTTGGAGGAGAGGGCTGAGTGGATGAATCGGGAGCGGAGTTCTGGCTGGTAGGGTTAGGCTGCTTATTAGTGCTGAGTTTGTATCGGCACTCAGCTTCAGCGTGGCCCCCCTTCTTGCAATAGTTGCACAGGGTCTTGCTAGGCAGTCCATTCTTCGGGCGAGTGGAGTTCGAGAGGTAGGCAGGAGGGATGATTCGCTTCTGAGAGGTGCTATGCGACTGATTGAAAGTTTCCCACGAATCAGCCATGCGACAAGCTTCCATAAGTGTGGAGGGCTGTTTATCGTTAAGATATACCGCAAGGGGCCCTGGCACACATTGGAAAAGGTCTTCTAGCATGGTCCGATTGAAAAGATCCTCAAACGTCGTGCAGGCCAAGGAGTCGAACCAGCGCGTACCGGATTGGGTTTTGTGACATGCCCATTCCGTCCAAGACCAGCTGACTTCCTTGGCAAGACCTCGGAACCGTTGTCTCCATTTTTCTGGGGTTATCTCATAGGCCTTGGTAATGACTCTACGAACTTCCGCCATGTTACCTCTCTGGCTCTTCTCCAGTGAGCGAAGCGCTGCCTTGGCTTTTCCCTCCATATGCTTGGCTAGTATTAAGGCTCTCTCCGTCTCTGTGGTGCTGTAGTTATCGAAAAGAGCCTCGATCTCCTCCAGCCATGCTTCTGGCTCGTCCTCAGTCCACTTGGGGACTAGGGAATTGATGCTCGAAATTGGAGCGTTTGATGCAGCAGGTGTAGGACTGGAGGCTTGATGGCTAGCCATAGCTTCTGCATTCTCCATTTTCGCTCTCTCAAGCTCGAGCTCCTTCTCCTTTAGGGCTAACTCAGTTTCCTTGCAGGCTAACTCATGCTGTCTTCTTCTTTCTTCTCTTTCCTCTTCATATTGCCTTTGCTCGGCTTCATACACCCTTCGTTCTTCTTCATACTTCCTCTGCTCGAGTCTTTCTTCCTTCTCCCGCTTGGCCAAGTCGTCCACTTGCTCCTTGACCCAGGTAGTAAGTTCCGAGCCGGTGAGACCTGCCGCCGTCCCCAGCCCCAGGAAAGTTTTATAATGCTCTGCTGCCATGGTTCTGGTGGGGAAGGGCGTCTAACCGGGTCGACGGGCGTACTTGGGCAGCGAGGAAGTGTCTCTTCAATGACATGGCACCCTTTCAAAAGGTGGCACTGTAGTTTGGGTGTGCCGTGTACAGGTCACACTGGTGGCACTCAGTATTCCAAGGCACTGGTGCAGGTTAGGTCTCAGAAGAACTTTCTCTTCTGTGTTCCCTTTTGTTTTTGTTTTATTTATTTTTCTGGATGCTTGCTTGGTGGCACTTAGGGTGCCAATGTGTTCCTAGGGACCCTCTACTGGAGTCCAACTAGGCTATATGGGAGGAAAGGCACTCTACACCCCTGCAGAGTGTAACAATCGAATGAGAGAGAAAGGGAAGGTAAAAGAGAGAGAGAGAGAGGAGTAAGCTATTCAAGTGATGACAGTGCTGCAAATTATTGGCACTGTGGAATAAAGTGAATTTGGGTTTTTTTTTCTTAAAGATCCTCGTGAGTGGCTGGTCCCAGTACCGGCCCAGTGCTGGCCCCTTCTTCTTTCAGAGGGTGAAAACTACTGTTTGCTTCGGTCTGGATAGCAGGCCTCACTCGTGACCGACAGTTTATCACTGTATCGTAATTACTCTTAACTTGTCCTCATCTATTGTGGGACAGAGGTGTTTCTTTTATTTGGTTTATTGTATTCGAATTAATTAGCCTAGTGTCGGCCGTTCTTTCTTTAAAGAGGGTCACGTACACTTAGGTTAGGAATGCTTACTTGAACGACGAGAGAGAGAGAGAGAGAGAGAGAGAGAGATTTTCAATCAGCGAATTTCTTGCTGCTTGAGAACATGTAAACAAAGATTTTATACATGCACAATGGCATGGATCTTAATAAAATGATATAGATGCGTCGTCTTGGCTTCCTTAGGGATTACTTTATTATCTTAATTTTCCTGGGAGCCGATGTCACAAAAGTTTATCGTAAAATTTTAAATTCTCTTTATATGATTTTTATAGCAGGTATTTGTATAGGAACTTATGGTATTACTCCTAACTAAGGCCTATCTTTCCCTGCCTAAATTGTCTTTTGGTTTTGTCTAGCTAAGATATTGCGAGGTGGGTTCGCTACGAAAGGGAAAAAAAAAAAAAAAAAAACGACCCAAGAGTGGCTCGGGCAGAGTCTGGTCACAACAGCGGATGACAATAACACGGGTCTTCAAATGGCGGCCAGGTCCCGTTAGGCCTAAATTTCAAAACCTTGGGCGGCGCGAAGGAACACCAAAATGGCCGGTCCTCTAGTTCAAACAAATTCAAAACAACCGCGCGAACACGGCGGAGGAATCCAAAATGGCGGGTATTTCTTTTTAGCACAAATTCAAACAACAAACGAAACAAATGCAGGTATCCCGATTTTACTTTAAATATACCAATCATGCATAGCGTTTTACGTTATGGATGGAAAACTAAATTACCAAACAACTTTGTCTTTTGTTATCATACTCTCGCGGTGAAACATCCTCAGCAAACAATGGAATAGATTTGCGTGATTCAGAACGGACCAAATTTACTTTACTGAAAATGTATTTTATGATACAATTACTACTTCCGTTCGTTCGCTACTTCACTGGCACGGTTTTTTGAATGATTCCCACTATATGAACCACGACGATCGGAATTGCCGACGCGATTAGTACATTACTTTGTGTATATGACATGGGCTCCGCTTTTCTCCGCCTTAGTAACGACACAAATTGTGATTCGCTCTGCTCTCGGCGCACCCTTGCCTACCTACGCTAATTCTCGCTACACTTGTTATTATAACTATTCTCTTTACTGCTTATTATTATGCCTCGTTCCTTGTTTGGAAGAATGAAATGGAGTTCGATATCTGACTTTTATTTTTTGGAATTAATGTAATTTAATTTCCTTTTCTCCAGATTCTTTCTCTAAAATGTACTTTAGATTCTACGCAAGGTCGCCAATGTTACGTGTGAGGGTCTTGGCTGATCATGTATTGTTCAATTTACGTAATTTTTACGGCCCTGCAAACCAAGATTACACATAACCTGCCACTTGAAGCCAAAAGTTAACCTCAAAGACAGTCGTTAATTAGCCAAAGGTCGCCAGTTAAGGGTAATTAACCTTAACAAGAATATTTGAGATGAATTTGATTTTAAACGCAACGGTTCTTCCAAACATTCGGACGCGAGGCATACAAAAGCATCGAGATTTAACCTGATTTTGCTTACCCTAAATCCTAGGTATTTTACTGGAATAACGGGGTTGAAGCTAACAAGATAATGATTTGGCTTAACCTAGACTTCGTAAACACATATACCCTAAGTGGTGGCTGAAGGAAGAAAACAAAGAATAAATGTGAAATACAGAAAAGTACTAGTCAATCGACGAAGCTTCAACAAGAATCGGACTTACCGTGAAAGTCGAGTCGCTGCGCAAACGAGGGACCTCAGGAGTCGTATTCTGGCAGTCTTCCCAATTCACTAATTAAGATAGACATAGGAGTAAAAGTAATAAAGAACAAAGAATATCGTTCGGGCACGCACGCAGCGTCACCCTGGTTCAGTGACCGCTGGAATCTCTCTCCCCGACCTCGCTTCGTTCCCGCCAGATGAGGCGGCTTCTTAACATACCGCCCCGGGCAATCCGACCTTGACAAAGGCATCGTCGAATGCATAGAATAAAGCTTAAGGGCCACCATAACTAGGGGTCATTGAGCGTAAACCCTCTCTGAGGCTTAGGTCCCTAATGCCCTAGCATATTTTGTTTATAAACTTTCCAGCCTATGCGGCGCCATTTGTCTACTGCGGTGATTGTTATTTTTGAATTGCCTAGCCTACCGGCGGGGCAGAGATGTTCTCTGTCGAGGTCAATCGGACTAATATTCCTACACCTAAATACATCGAGGGCGAACAGCAGTAATATTTATAAATATATATATATATATATATATATATATATATATATATATATATATATATATATATACTCCTCTCTCTCTCTCTCTCTCTGTATATATATATATATATATATATATATATATATATATATATATATATATATATATATATATATATATATATATATATATATATATATATATATATAAACCTGTACATATAGTTTACACGCAAACACACAGTGTAAGTATGTACATATATTTGTGTATGTATATAAATAGATATATATTTATGTATGTATGTATGTATATATGTATGTATAAAACAGGTCAAACGTTACATGGCTTTATCTTTCGCAAATGTTTGGTGAAGTCGCCTGTTTACATTTAAATTCTAGGCACCCGTTGTCAATTATTCACTTTATTAATGAAAAGTCGTCATTATTGAAATCCGTGATGAAATTAAAACATGTTCCATTAAATTTTCTCTCAGAAAAAAGATAAACTAGAAAATGAATCGCTATATA
>JANJGK010002488.1:0-50000 GCA_039081455.1 Macrobrachium rosenbergii | reverse complement strand
TTAAAAATTACGAAGAATGAAATCCAATGTTTCACATAACTATCAGAAAATCTTCTAAGGAAATAATGCTCCAAAATCATAAACCCCCAATTACAGAAAATAACTCATCTGTCAAAACATGAACACGTCAATCAATTAAAATAGGTCATCTCAAATGTCATACCACTCTCATCCTCGTAGGAGGGAGAGAGGAAAAAGGAATAGGAATGGAGTGGAACAGAAATACCTGTGAAAGAAGAAACGTCACATTAAAAATCATAAAATGTAAAAAATTGCAGAAATACATCTTCCACTGTCACAGGAGATACCGTGTGTTCACAGTTCTGAAAAACAAAGTCTAAAAACGTATATGAATTCTTACTCACTCCACAAGTCCTCTGGGACAGTCTCCATGTGAAAAATCACTCACATCTTCAGACACAAGAATCGGATCTCACAAGTCCAATTCGAACAACGGTTCCTCCCACTATATTCATTATGTAACGCACGAACGAACGTACTTTTGTATGACATCATTCGAGGTCAAAGTTCGGCAAGACACGCCTCTGTACTTCGAGGCGTCACGAAGTACACGTACACACCATACATTATTAAGAAGCATCCTTCAAAAACCGGATTTTGTAACTGGTTCAGCTTCTAGAACGTTCTTTGCTGAAAACGCATTTGCCAGCCCGTGTCTTGTCACCAAGGTGGTTTCTTCGACCCTTGTGGTATGCGAATGTTTCAGCAGTTTCCTATCTGCTGCGTGTAGTGAAAATGGACCCTGCGAATACCTGACCCAACTTTTCAAAGGTCACCTTCGCGAGCCTTTACAGATTTAATCTTAATCGTTCGTATTTATATATATCACACACTACAATTATGTTAATGACCAATTAAAAAATATTTTATAAATAAGAAATATGTCACATGTTAGTGAATTTATTTAATTTTATAACTTACAAATTGATTTAGTGTTAGAAATTATTTAGAAAGTATAGTTCACTGAATGTTTTAGCTATGCTATTGTTTGAAATGTTTGAATTAGGTCTATATGACGATCCAGTGCCTAGTATGTTTTATTTATGCTATTGTTTGAAACTTTTGAATTAGGTCTGTATGATGATCCAGTGCCTAGTACTAGTGGCATTAGCAGTTTTACTTCTTCTTGTATGGACACGGACGGTGAAATAATAAGTGATCAGTTAGAGCCTATGCCTGAACCTATGCCCAAGTCCATACTCAAGGTGCAGTCAGGTTAGTTGTCTTTCAACTTCAAGTGTAATGAAGTCCATTTGATCTTTGCAAGTTTTCATCATGCAAACTTTATATCATGCGTTATTTTTTGTATGTTAGTTTCGTATGACATTTTGTGTAGGTAATGAAAACTTACTTAAATATCTAGAAACCAAAATGAGTACAATGTAATTATGGATAATGATATATATATATATATATATATATATATATATATATATATATATATATATATATATATATATATATATATATATATATATATATATATATATATATATATATATATATATATTCTTAATTATTGCTTCAGCTAGTGAGAAGATTGTTCAGACTTTCATTTAGGTTAATTCTTTTGTCTCATACTCCAACTGTTTGCTTTACAGCATCTCGTAAACAAGACAAAAAGGGCAGTGAATTAGGTAAATGTGGAAAGCATAAAAGTCAGGAGATTCTGCTATCATTGACGTAGAATTAGCCTCAAGTAGCTCTCAAGAGCCTTCCAAGAAGAAACCTCGCATATATAAATACATAGGAAAATGGTCTACTGATGTTAAGCTTAACTGCTTTAAAAAATACGAGGGAAGTGATGAAAATTTGAGAGATAAAGCATACTGTACTGTGTGCTCTAAATTAATTGAAGGAACACTTTCTCACTTGTACAGACATTTGAAGACCACTTACCACATAACTCGTGCTAAATCTGTGTCATCAGCGGCATCAGTACCTTCATTATTTTCAAGGCAATCACGGCCTGCTAGAGATTCCGAGAGATTCAGATTAATGTTGTTGAAATTCGTTTGTGACCACATTATTTTTTTCAATGTTATGGACCATCTTTTGAAACTTCTGAAAAAAGGAGTGCCTAATGAGCCAATAATTCAGAATTGCAGGTCAGGTCGGAAGGTTTCTAGGAATTTAGTTGTTAATTGCATTGGTAGTGAGAGTTTGAAAGAATTAGTTAATATTCTTAAATGTCGCAAGCATTCATTAATGCTTGATGAGAGCTAAGATGTGTCTACAATTAAGCAATTGGCTGTTGTCGTAAGAGTTGTTGATCATGAAAAAGCTTTAGTTGAAGATAGATTTGTGCAAATGATTGATGTTGAGGATGCTAGTGCCGAGGGATTATTCAAAGTGTTGAGTACTTTTATGGATAGGCATGGTATCCCCTTTGAAAACATGATTGGATATGCTGCAGAGAACGCCTCAGTGATGATGGGGAACATGGGAGGTCTAAAGGCAAAGCTTGAGACGAGAGTACCTATTGTTTGTTCTTGGATGCATATGCCATTCCTTGCATCTCTGTTCTTCAGCAGCTTGTCAAAAGCTACCTAGCTCTGTGGAAGATTTATGTAGGGACATTCATGGTTACATAAATCATAGCCCCAAAAGATTAGTTAAATTTCAAGAATTTCAGAATTTTGTCCGTGTAGATTCTCATAGAATTCTCCACCCTTGCCAGACTAGGTGGTTGTCTTTGGGGCCTGTTGTGGACAGAATGGTAGAGCAATGGCCAGCTCTGGTTCTATTTTTTCAATCTGAAGCCCTGGAAAGCAATGTCAAAGCAGCAGGTAGAATACTTGATGGCTTGAATAATCCTATCATCAAGCTATATTTATATTTTCTTAGTTATATTTTACCCATAATTAACAAAATGAATAAGGAATTTCAGAGCGAATCTGTAAAAATTCATGTTGCATACAGTAACATCTGTGCTTTTTACAAGACTATCCTTGGCAATTACATTAAATGAAATGTTATAATGAGGGCACCTCATGCTTTTGCCATCAACTACAATAACCCTTCTAATTTCATGGTTGAGCATGATTGGAATTTTGGAAGTAAAGTTGAAATGCTTGTGAAGGATAAGAATATGATGGAAGGATTGGAATCTGAGCTATCAGAGTTCAGAGTTAGATGATTGAATTTTTACATAGAACTAGCAGGACAAATTTGTAAAAGACTTTCAGGCATGAATGAGATACTGCCTTTGCTAAATGCGTGTGATCCAGTAGTAGTAAGAGAAGCCTCTGTCAAAATTGTAATTCCTCTCCTCACTAAATTTCCCCAGCTGGTAGACGAGGCTCATTATGATCAGTATAATGATGAGTGGAGGCAATTAACATTTCAAGAGAAATTAAGTCAATCAAATGATCCTACTAAATTTTGGTGCTCTGTCAGGAAAATGAAATGCAGCGATGGGACACCTATATTCCCTAAAATTTCTCAATTTATGCTAGATTTAATGGTGCTTCCACACTCTTCTGCTGCTGTGGAAAGAATATTCTCACAGGTGAAATTAATAAAAACTAATGTGCGGAACAGATTGAATACGGAATCAGTAAATGGCATTTTGTTGACGAAAGGGAATGGAGGAGATAAAGATTGCTATGAATGGGAGCCAAGTGAATCAATGATTCGATCAGCTCAATCCCTGCATAAGGTAGATGAATAATGGTTATCCAGCAGCAGCTTGTGTATTACATAATGAACATAAGGTGATAATTAGATAAAGAATGAATAATTGGTTGAATTTAATATAAGTTGATGATCATATGTTTAATCATGCCAGGTTGCCATCATGCAAAGTTGCCAAGTTGATGCCTATATTTCCAACCATATAAATTCTATAAATGGTTTTACGTATTACATCACACAACCTGTAGTTCATAATAACATACTAAACCCATACTTTATAGTTCATAATAAAATACTAGAATTATAGACAAATGTGTTTTTGTACTAAATATTCTTAACAAAATAGACAACATGTCACTGTGCGGTTCGTTGCCAGACGAACGACCAAAGCTGCGTTGATGTAAGTATTATTTATTATTTTAGTCATGCAAATTTCTCTTATGTTTGTGCAGGATGATGTGATACTTTTTTGGATACTTTTCTGAAAAAGTGATGATACATTCTTACGTTTTTTGAAAAATTCACGATACTTTTTATAATTTATCAGGAGCAACAGTCACTGCCTCAGTGTCTCTTGAGACTTCGTGTTAATTTGGTGTGTCACGGATGTTCTCGGGACCCGTCCGGGAGGAGGCGACCTACCTGGTCGGAGGCAAAGTATTAACTGACTTTATTGTTTATATATTTTTGTATATATATATATTATATATGCATATACACCTTGTATGTATATATACATACACTGATATACATGCGCATGTATATTGCACATTGTTTTAATGGCTGAAAATATAGGCCTGGAATTGAACTGAGCTCTGTCTTCGATAACATTTATTTTCTCTCTCTCTCTGAATCTTTCTCTCTTTTTCTCTTTCTCTCCCTCCCTGAATCTTTCTCCCCTTTCTCTCTCTCTCTCCCTGAATCTTTCTCCCCTTTTTCTCTCTCTCTCCCTGAATCTTTTTTCTCCCTGAATCTCTCTCTCTCTCTCTCTCTCTCTCTCTCTCTCTCTCTCTCTCTCTCTCTCTCTCTCTCTCATTTCCAGTCCATTGCACTTCACTTTATTGTGCGGTGCAAAATGTCTTCTATGTATGGCCCCGAAGCCTTTCGTTCCTTTTACTGTACCTCCTTTCATGTTCTCTTTCTTCCGTCTGACTTTCCTCTGCCCTCTCCTAACAGTTTCTTCCGTGACTTTTTCCTGTGACTTTTTTCTGTGGTTTTCCCTGTGACTTTTTCCTGTTACTTTTTTTCCAGTGATTTTTTCTGTGACTTTTTTCCTAGGGTTTTTTTTCCTGGCACTTTTTCTTGTGACTTTTCCCGGTGACTTTTTTTCTGTGATTTTTGTCTGGGGTCAAAATATGTCCTTTCTTCAAAAGTCCTTTTAAATGACCTTTCTTCAAATGTCCTTTTAAATGTCCTTTCTTCAAATGTCCTTTTAAATGTTCTTTCTTCAAATGTCCTTTTAAATGTCCTTTCTTCAAATGTCCTTTTAAATATTCTTTCTTCAAATGTCCCTTCTTCAAATGTCCTTTTAAATGTCCTTTCTTCAAATGTCCTTTCAAATGTCCTTTCTTTAAATGTCCTTTCTTCAAATGTACTTTCAAATGTCCTTTGTTCAAATGTCCTTTCTTTAAATGTCCTTTCTGCAAATGTACTTTCTTCAAATGTGCTTTCAAATGTCCTTTCAAATGTCTTATCAAAAGTCCTTTCAAGTGTCCCTCCAAATGTCCTTTCTAATGACCCTTCAAATTATCTTTTAAATGTTCCTTCAAATGTCCTTTCAAATGTCTTCCAAAATCCTTTCAAATGTCCCTTCAAATGTCCCTTCAAATGTCCTTTCAAATGACCCTCCAAATGTCCTTTCAAATGTCCCTTCAAATGTTCTTTCAAATGTGATTTCAAAAGTCCATGTCCCTTCAAGTGTCCCTTCAAGTGTCCTTTCAAATGTCCTTTGAAATGTCCCTTCAAATGTCCTTTCAAATGTCATTTCAAATGTCCTTTGAAATGTCCCTTCAAAAGTCCTTTCAAATGTCCCTTCAAGTGTCCTTTCAACTGTCCTTTGAAATGTCCCTTCAAATGTCCTTTCAAATGTCCCTTCAAATGTCATTTCAAATGTCCCTTCAATTGTCATTTCAAGTGTCCTTTCGAATGTCTTTTGAAATGTCCCTTCAAAAGTCCTTTCAAATGTCCCTTCAAATGTCCTTTCAAATGTCCTTTCAAATGTCTTTTGAAATGTCCCTTCAAATGTCCTTTCAAATGTCCCCTCAAGTGTCCTTTCAAATGTCCTTTCAAATGTCCTTTCTTCAAATGTCCTTTCATCAAATGTCCTTTTAAATGTCCTTTCTTCAAATGTCCTTTCAAGTGTCCCTTCAAATGTCCTTTTAAATACCCTTTCTTCAAATGATCTCTCAAATGTTCATTCTTCAAATGTCCTTTCATCAAAGGCCTATCCTCTATCGTTTCCAGAAGCTGAATGATGAAACTTTGACCAGGACCAGGTGGTGGCCTATCCTCTGTCGTTTCCAGAAGCTGAATTATGAAACTTTAACCAGGACCAGGTGGTGGCCTATCCTCTGTCGTTTCCAGAAAGACAATAATTCCCCCAAATTAATACTGTCATTCACAGTTCATCATCAACGTGAATAAAAAGCGAGAATGATAATAAGAGTCCTGACAAAACTGCGAATAATGATGAATGAGGAAGCAGGTGATTATTTTTGTATATATAAAGAATATTCATTCGAGAATGTTAAGGCAACAAAAATGGCTCTGGAAAAACAAAGGTAGTTTCCCTCACCTGATTGTGAGAAGTTCCTTCCTGCCTCGTCTCTTCTCATTCCAGTAGAGTAAAGTGAGATGCGTCAATCCCTTGACCAGCCGGGGTCATCCACAAGTAGTTGGGGGTGGGGGGGGGCGGGGGGCGGCGGCAATGTTGGAAGGACTACGCCCGAATTTGCGATTGTAATGCGCTCGAGGATGACACGAGTCGCCTCATCGTCAACTTTGTAAAAACATTGACGTCCTGTCACGACGCTGCTGCTTCTTTATTCAGTAACACCATCATCACCAAGATTATCAGAAGAGGCTAATTATCGTCAGTATTACTATCATCTGACCGCGAAACTTCAGCCAAAACAAGCTGGACTTCTGTCACAGAAGCCACCAACGCCAGACATATTTTTCCCTTTTTCCCACACTATGCGGGGCGACGGCCCCCCGGCCACAAACCACACTTCCATAGGATCTACGTTGTCTCAACTCAATAGAGCAGCAATACTGTTGCTCGATGACTGATAATATCCTCGCCGTCAGCGATAAAGTTGAAGGAACACGGAAACGACTTCTAGAGTCACACCACAATGACAACAAAAGCGCCGGTTGGCCTGACACTCGCAGCCAACGTCTCTCCGAGTAATATAAATCTGTATAACGGCCCCCAAGAAAAATGCTTCTTAGAGCAGCTGGCCCACTTCATGGCGCCTAACAATATTATCGATGAAGAAACTGACTCTCCAGAAATAGGTGAGTTGTGACTTGCGTCAGGGAAAACACTCTTTCAATTAAGAGCAATTCGCGACCGTAATAAAGGTGGCGCATAGCGTTATTCTTTATCCACATTTTTAATGAATCCTGGTCCTAACCCGAATTTCGATGGAAGTGGCGCATAACAAGTTTCTCGACTGATGGACACGTGTGATTTCTATCGTCATTTAGGGAGGAATTATTTTTTTAATTTGGAGAGAGAGAGGGAGAGAGAGATTCCACTGTAGTTTGACTATATATAACCCGGTTCCTATATTCATTTACTTGCAGGTTATAAAACTAAGCCATTCTCCAACTGTCCAAGGAGACCACTTTCACATGCTCAGCTGGTTACTGTAATAATAATAATAATAATAATAATAATAATAATAATAATAATAATAATAATGTTGTATATCAGGTCCACAATAGTATTCAATGTTATTCTTGTTAATTTTATAAAAAGTTACAAAAGGTTGCAAAAGCTTTCGAACCCTGGCCTGGGTTCATCTTCAGTCGAACTAAAAATTATTGGCATAATAAGTAAATATGTTAGATTCGGTTTCAAGTGTGGAAGAACCAGTGGACGACGCCAACGATGTGCTTTTCCAACGGACGAGGCGACAAGCAGGACGGTCAACTATCCAACTATTATAGGTGATTGCTTCTCCTCTTCCTATATTCCGCGTGGCTATTCTTCTTGATCTCCTCACCCGTTGTTGTTGTTCTGCATGTAATTCATTGCTAGCGGTGACATCCTCGGTATCCCGGCTGTTATAAGGTGTCTGCGGGGTGATGTCGGCGATAACGGCAGCATCAGACGAAGGAAAGTAGGAGCCTGTCCTAACATTGAAACCTTTAATAAATGTTTTGATTACATGAAAGTTAACTAGCGGGTCCTCGTTAACGAACGACTTGTTTCCCTTAAATGATTCTCCTATATTTATGGCGGCGCCCTCGACTAATCTTCTTATGTTGACGTTGTTACTTTTGTGAATGATGTTGGCTCTATTCCAGTCCGGTCTATGATCGTTATTGAATGCGTGTGTAACTATTGCACTATTTTGAGAATGTAATGAGAAAGCCCGTCTATGTTCCACTAAACGTGTTCCTAACCCTCTACCGCTTTCTCCGAAATATTTACCTTTGCAGTCTTTACATGGTATTTCGTATACTCCTGGTACTATGGGGTTATTATGATTGTTGTTGTTTTTTATTAGGTTATTTCTTATCGTGTTGGTATATTTGAAAACAATTTTAGTATTATCCTGGCTATTATTTACATATTTACTTATAATATCTATGTTAGGGTTAAAAGGTAAGGTTAAAAGTCTATTCGGTTTTCCTCTAATGTTATTATCCTTAGGGCAATAATAAGTCTTGCGGGCACGTGAGATAGCCTTTTCAATGAAGTGGGAGGGGTACCTAAGGCTTCTGAAAGTTGCCGTAATGTGATGTATTTCGTCATTAATATATTCTGGATCACAAATCTTGAAGGCTCGTAATGCCCGCTAGTTAACTTTCATGTAATCAAAACATTTATTAAAGGTTTCAATGTTAGGACAGGCTCCTACTTTCCTTCGTCTGATGCTGCCGTTATCGCCGACATCACCCCGCAGACACCTTATAACAGCCGGGATACCGAGGATGTCACCGCTAACAATGAATTACATGCAGAACAACAACAACGGGTGAGGAGATCAAGAAGAATAGCCACGCGGAATATAGGAAGAGGAGAAGCAATCACCTATAGTAGTTGGATAGTTGACCGTCCTGCTTGTCGCCTCGTCCGTTGGAAAAGCACATCGTTGGCGTCGTCCACTGGTTCTTCCACACTTGAAACCGAATCTAACATATTTACTTATTATGCCAATAATTTTTAGTTCGACTGAAGATGAACCCAGGCCAGGGTTCGAAAGCTTTTGCAACCTTTTGTAACTTTTTATAAAATTAACAAGAATAACATTGAATATTATTGTGGACCTGATATACAGCATATCCCGTTCTCGATCTTGAGAAGAAAGACCTACTAATAATAATAATAATAATAATAATAATAATAATAATAATAATAATAATAAAGTTGACTGGACACCAGGGAATTGGAAGGAGGACCAAGTAGAGGGACAAAAATATAATAATAATAATAACAAAAATAATTGTCACTCAGTGACAGAAGACAGGTCCTTGTTGGGGGGGGGCGGGGGGGAAAGCCTTTTAGGCCGATGTGATTCTTCGTCCTCCTTCGTCCATCGGCTGGTCTTCATAACCAGGAGGCCCTCTTTCTGCAGAGTGTGGGCGTGTTGGTTTGTGTGGGGGGAAAAGCGTTGGGCGGTAAAAGGCTTCAAAAATGATTCAAAATTCAAAACGAACTGACGGCCATCTTCATTAACGTCTCCCTCCAGTTCTCCTGTTCACATCGCTTGATTGGCTCTGACTTCGTCTTCGGCTGTAGCCCATAAACCGTAGCATGAGGCGATCCTTAATTCATTATATCCTTTCGTACTTCCTACTGACCGCTCTCTCTGTCTCTGGACACTTAGACCATCTCTCTCTCTCTCTCTCTCTCTCTCTCTCTCTCTCTCTCTCTCTCTCTCTCTCTCTCTCTCTCTCAATCCAATGAAACCAGGTAAATAAAACCATATTCAATTTTCCAACAGCCTCCATTTCGAATGTCGAATCTGGACCATCTTTTAAATGGATTTAATTTGATTAATGTGAAGCTTTCACTGCTTAAAAACGTCCCTCAGAAACGAGAGAAATGAAACAAAATATCCCATTGTTTATGATATCAAAATATATATCTATCTAAGCGATGTCATGTTGAAAGATCCCGCCATGTCATGTGATTGGAATCTGAATAAAACCGGCCAAATGACAAAGGGGATATTATTTATGGGGTTTTCCAGGTGAAGTCTCGACTGACATTGAACAGGTCATTAAACTCTATCCTTCGGCGAGCAGGTCGCACCTGTGACCATTTAAGGGGCAGGGGGAAGGTGCTTTACCCCCCATTTATTGTACGCCGTCAGTTGCTGCTGTCCATTGGACAAGTCTGAGAGCCTTCCTGTGCTAAAGATAGAGAGAGAGAGAGATTGAGTGTGTGTGTGTGTGTGTGTGTGTGTGTGTGTGTGTGTGTGTGTGTGTACGGAACTGCTCCCCAAGAGTAAACCGGTTTTTGGATGAGGACGAAACGCCAGCAATCCTCTCCACCACTTCCTCCCCCACCATCCCCAACACCCGCCTCGAGCGGCTGGACTGAGAATCGGGCGGGAACTTTATATAAGCTTCTCATAGTTCAGGTTGATGTTCATTTCCTTCGCTGAATTATTATATTTACTATTTTATATTATATTAAAATTAAGGTGAATACGGCAATCACACCCTCCCCACCCCCGCACCCCTGAATATCTGATTGATAGCCATGACTCCTTTTCCCTCATATGGAGAAGGGGAGGGATGGAGACAGACATGAGAGAGAGAGAGAGAGAGAGATTGTGCCCCTCTTGAGGAAATCAGCCGATAAAAGAAGAAGAAGAATCACAGAGGCCGATAATAACTTACCCGCCATGACCTCTCTCTCTCTCTCTCTCTCTCTCTCTCTCTCTCTCTCTCTCTCTCTCTCTCTCTCTCTCTCTCTCACTGACGCTCGCAAGACTCACGCTCACTGATGCTCATTAGACTGACACATGCAAGACTGACGTTCACTGACGCCCGCGAGAGTGACGCTCGGAAGACTGACTCTCATTAGATTGACACATGCAAGACTGACACTCACTGACACTCATTATACTGACACATGCAAGACTGACATTCACTGATGCTCGTTAGACTGCCTTCTGCAATGATAATGCTCACTAACGCTCGTTAGACTGACGTATGCAAGACTGATGATCAGTGAGGCTTGTTAGACTGACACTCGCAAGACTGACGCTCATTAGACTGGTGCTCATTAGAATGACGCTCGCAAAACTAACGTTCACTGATGCTCATTAGACTGACACATGCAAGACTGACATTCACTGATGATCATTAGACTGACGCCCGCAAGAGTGACGCTCGTTAAACTGACGCTCGGAAGACTAACTCTTGTTAACTAACACATGCAAGCAAGACTGACAACTCGCTGATGCTTATTAGACTGACACAATGCAAAACATTCACTGACGCTCGTTAGACTGCCTTCTGCAATGATGACGCTCACTAATGCTCGTTAGACTGAGGTATGCAATGATGATGCTCACTAATGTTCATTAGACTGACATATGCAAGACTGACGCTCAGGAAGGCTTGTTAAACTGACGCTCTCAAGAATGATGCTCGCACGACTGACACTCATTAGATTGATGCTTGTTAGACTGACCCCTGCAAGTCTGATAATCATTAGACTAACACTCACTAATGCTCGCTAGACTGACAATCGCAAGACTGACTCTTGCTAGACTGCGTCTCGCAAGACAGACGCTCTTTAGACTGACGATCATTAATCTGACACTCTTTAGACTGATGCTCCAAAGACTGATGGATGTTAGACTGACACTTGCAAGACTGATGTCCTCAAGACTGACGCTCACTCACACTCTTTCTCTCCCTCAGTTGCCTTATTATTATTATTATTATTATTATTATTATTATTATTATTATTATTATTATTATTATTAAAAGTGGCTGTAATGACGTCATCGCATTACGTAGGAAGAAAAAGCATATTTTTCCTTACTTTTCTTATTTCCTCGCTTGATGACGTCATCGGAGAATCTGAGGAGGTCCTTCCCCTGACAAAGGTACTCCTAAGGGGCAGTTCCCCTAGGGCACTTTGGGTCCCCTCAGCATTGTGGTTCAGGCCCTCCTCAGGCCGCTTCCCTAACCTGGCAGGAAACCTGCCTACCTCCACGGAAGCAGCCTCTGAGGAGGATCTTCCCCAGTCAAAGGTGCCTTCAAGGGAAGACATCCTTAGGGCGCCTTGGGACCCCTCAGCCTTGTGGTTCAGGCCCTCCTCAGGCCCACTTCCCCAGCCTGGCAGGAAACCTGCCTACCTCCAGGGAAGCAGCCTCTGAGCAGGATCTTCCCCACTCAAGGCTGCCTTCAAGGGAAGGCTTCCTTAGGGCACCTTGGGACCCCTCAGCCTTGTGGTTCAGGCCCTCCTCAGGCCCACTTCCCCAGCCTGGCAGGAAACCTGCCTACCTCCAGGGAAGCAGCCTCTGAGCAGGATCTTCCCCACTCAAGGCTTGCCTTCAAGGGAAGGCTTCCTTAGGGCACCTTGGGACCCCTCTGCCTTGCGGTTCAGGCACTCCTCAGTCCCACTTCCCCAGCCTGGCAGGAAACCTGCCTACCTCCACGGAAGCAGCCTCTGAGCAGGATCTTCCCCACTCAAGGCTGCCTTCAAGGGAAGGCTTCCTTAGGGCACCTTGGGACCCCTCAGCCTTGTGGTTCAGGCCCTCCTCAGGCCCGCTTCCCCAGCCTGGCAGGAAACCTGCCTACCTCCAGGGAAGCAGCCTCTGAGGAGGATCTTCCCCACTCAAGGCTGCCTTCAAGGGAAGGCTTCCTTAGGGCACCTTGGGACCCCTCAGCCTTGTGGTTCAGGCACTCCTCAGGCCCGCTTCCCCAGCCTGGCAGGAAACCTGCCTACCTCCAGGGAAGCAGCCTCTGAGCAGGATCTTCCCCACTCAAGGGTGCCTTCAAGGGAAGGCATCCTCGGGGCACCTTGGGGCCCCTCAATCTTGTGGTTCAGGCCCTCCTCAGGCCCGCTTCCCCAGCCTGGCAGGAAACCTGCCTACCTCCAGGGAAGCAGCCTCTGAGGAGGATCTTCCCCACTCAAGGGTGCCTTCAAGGGAAGGCTTCCTTAGGGCACCTTGGGACCCCTCAGCCTTGTGGTTCAGGTCCTCCTCAGGCCCGCTTCCCCAGTCTGGCAGGAAACCTGCCTACCTCCAGGGAAGCAGCCTCTGAGGAGGATCTTCCCCACTCAAGGCTGCCTTCAAGGTAAGGCTTCCTTAAGGCACCTTGGGGCCCCTCAGCCTTGTGGTTCAGGCCCTCCTCAGGCCCGCTTCCCCAGCCTGGCAGGAAACCTGCCTACCTCCAGGGAAGCAGCCTCTGAGGAGGAACTTCCCCAGTCAAGGGTGCCTTCAAGGGAAGGCATCCTTGGGGCGCCTTCGGGCCCCTCTGCCTTGTGGTTCAGACCCTCCTTATCCCTACTTTTCGAATATGACACCAAACCTCCGAAGGCTTCAAGGAGACTCGAAGGATTTCGGAGCTTGCTTCTGGAGAGTCTGAAGTTGGAGTTCCACTGAGCTCTAGCGCTGGGGGCATCCGCGAATGGCTCTTCTTCTCTCTCGCCCTTCCACCAGGAGCTGAGACCGAAGGATTCTGAAGCACTTTCAAGGAAGACTCCGAAGGTTTTAGGCCATTTCAGCATCGCTGCAACCACTCCTTTGCTTTCCTTTCCTGATATACATCGCGTCTCTCTCGTGCCTCCAGGAACTGGTGACTGACTGAAGGAAGGATTCGAAGACGGCAAAAAGTCCTCTTGATTCCTTACGAGACTTCACCGATCTGTTGATCCAAACGGTAATTCTGGCAAGACGAATCTCATCTATCTCTCTCTCTCTCTCTCTCTCTGCTTTCTTCTCGTGAAAGTCCTCGAAAGTCTCCATTCTAGGGTCCTCCTCTCCTCCTAATTCCTTCCCGTGCATATCTCGAGCGCAGAACTTAGTCCCAAACGTGACAGTATTAAAAACATTCCCGCTTAATAAATCGCCGAAGGCTGTAACGTCGACTCCAAACTGCTCCTCCGCCATGTAGTCCATATTTTCATGAGCAAAAGATTGTTCACTGAATCCATTTTTAAACTCTTCGCCTTTTTTTTAATCAGATTTTGTTTTTGCAGACTGAAATTTGCATTTTTCTGAGCCATGGCAGCGTTGGGCGCATGCGCCAATGATTTCTGTCTCTTGTCCTTCCAGGAGCTGGAAAATTTTTGAAACTTTTAGATCATTCCAGCATCGCCTCTGTGGTCAAATATGATCAAATTTTCATTTATTGTAGAACGAAAACAAACAGTAGTTTTAATGACATTTTCCTAAATCATTATTGCCCCAAGTTGAATACATTTAAAAAACAAAGCACATGATTGTATATCATCAAGAGGAAGGAATAATTATAAAATATTGATAAATATGAAATATTTCTTCTTTCAAATGAACTCCTCAATATTCTTTGGAAGCTTCAGCTTCAAGTCAATGGCCCCTTTGGTGGGCTCTTGTTCCATATGAATAGGGTTCTTCTTTATCTTCTGAATAATAATAATAATAATAATAATAATAATAATAATAATAATAATAATAATAATAATAATAATAATAATAATAATGAAACCGTTGCGGAGTATCACCTAATATATGGGAAGAGGTCTCTGAGACTTCCTCCTATTGAAGGTGTCTATATCAGGTGTTAAGTGTTTATAGATCACTTTCAATAGAGATGACTCACTTTCTGTGGCCATGCTTCTTGATTTGGGAGACATCCCGGTCGTGATCACTTCGTTGCAAAAATGTGGTCGGTGAATTACATATATATATTCTGAAAAGTCAACCACAGGAAGGGGGTGGCCTCTCTCTCTCTCTCTCTCTCTCTCTCTCTCTCTCTCTCTCTCTCTCTCTCTCTCTCTCTCTCTCAAAATTTCTCAGTTTTTCTGATAATGGTAAGAAGAAATTCTGGCTCTTTGCCTTATTATTATTATTATTATTATTATTATTATTATTATTATTATTATCATTATTATTATTATTATTATTATTATTATTATTATTATTATTATTATTATTATTCACATGTGTTTGTCATTATTTTTCCATGACATCATTTAACAGATAGATTCACCGACACCAATAATGTCTCTTGCTGTTCAATAAAAAGTCAGAGATAGATAGATAGATAGATAGATAGAATATGTAATGAGCATTTCACGAATGGCTATCTCTCTCTCTCTCTCTCTCTCTCTGGTCCTCAGTTCACATATAAATACCCCATTAATATAGTATTATTTGACCTTGCTATTTTGATGTATATAAATTGTGCATTATGATAACACTCTGAGAACGAGAAATGAAGTGAAATGAAATGATTGCAGGTCATTTTCACAACCTTATTTTGTAGGTTAATCAAATGGGTACAAATATAGTCCTCTTTATTTACAGTCTTGAATCAGTTTTATACAGAGGAAACTAAACTGTAGGTCATGTGATTATAGGGAGTTAGTAATGTGTTCAAAGGCTAAATATTTCGTTTCATTTTGAGTTCATTTTCATTCTTCTATCTTAAGAAGCGACCAATGGGAATTTTCCTTTCAATATCTCAGAAAACTGTATCAAATAAAGAATGAAATCTGATTTCAGTTTCGTCTTCAATCCTCCGAATACTCTGAGGCGGCCAGGTGGTCCCCATGCGGTCCTTTCCCCACCAAAAAATGTACAGCAATTTTAACTATAAGCATGTCGTTATCGCCACCTATTGGCCACTTAAGAAAATCAGCGCAGGTGGACCACTGCATCTTCCAAGATGGGAGTGAAATCTACCTAATTATTTTTATGAGAAGCTTTCCCTCATTTTATGAGATGATAATTGTGTCGAGATAACAAAATGAAATACCAATTTATAATAAATAATTCATAAAGAGAAAAATTACACGAGAACCATAGACGACATGAAGAAGAAGACCCATGCAGGCACACCAACATAATCAGATTCAACACCGACTTTTGAACAGCAATGTCACAGTTCTCAGCATCAGACAATTGAATAAAAAGTGATTTATTTGCAACTGAGATTTCTGAACCGACTACAGACTACTTGGAATAATAAAATATCTTGAATCCACCTGCTTTAGAAGCCGTACAGATTGGCAGTTCCGACAACTCTGCAGTTATTGTTCGTAGACAGAACGATCGTGGCGTGTTTTACCCCGACCCCAAATGCGTGCAGGAATCAAATCCATACCTTTAACAGTTTTTATTTTTGGGGGGTGGTGGAGGGTGGGGGGAGGGGATCATGCGAAAATAAACATATAAGAATGTAAATAATGATATATCATTATTTACATACTAAAAATCCTTTGAGATCAGCAAACTACATTGTTAGTGTTGAAGATATATTCTTAATATTCATCATAAGCAGATCAAATAGAGATCCTTCCTCAACTCATCTGCTGAAACTGATGAATTTTTGCTTCATCATTTTATGAAACCAAAATATCTGAGAACCTTCAGGCAATGTCGAAGGTAGGAAGGACTGTCTGTGGTTGCAATGAGAACAGGAATTTGCACAGAGTGGTTGGAATGTAGCTTATGATGACAGCAACACACATTGGAAGAATAATAATTATCTCCTCTTTGACACAAACTGCACCTAATTTAAAACCTTTTCAACCTCAAGATAACCATATCCCGTAGTGGGGTTAGTGCCGTCAGTGCACCTCATGTGGTGCACTGTAGGCATTACTTGAGGTTCTTTGCAGTGTCCCTTCCATGGCCCCTAACTGCTATAACCCCTTTCATTCCTTTTACTGTACCTCCTTTCATATTCTCTTTCTTCCATGGCTTGCTATCCACCCTCTCCCAACAACTGATTCATAGTGCAACTGGGAGGTCATCCTCCTGTTACCCCTTTCAAACCTTTCTCCTCTCAATTTCCTTTCCAGTGCTGAGTGATCTCTTAGGTCCCAGTGCTTAGCCTGTGGCCTAAACTATACTCTTTGCTTTCTGACGAATCTTGGTCTGATTGCAACATTGCAGTATTGCAAGGAAATTGCGATATATTGCAATTTCGTAGGCATATTAATTATCCAGTCTGAAGGAAAAGTGGGTTTGTTCGACGAAAAAATCCTTGGTGTATATCCTTGCTATTCTTGCCAATGTTGCCTGCTTGCAACATTGCTGTATTGCAAGGGCATTGCAATATGTTGCAAAATCTCATGTATTTTCGTGATCAGAATGTCAGCATATTGCATTTTATCAAGCCTGAATCAAAAGTTTCTTTGCCAAGAGGAAAAGTACCAAGGCTACAGCCTTGACATTTTGGCGAATTTTCCCTTGCTGGAAAATTCCTTGTTGCAAGGAAATTGCAATAAATTGCAACTTTCCATGCATAGAGAACATCAGACTGCATTTTATCCAAAAAAGGAATAGCTGGTTTACTCCCAGGAAACATCATGATAAGGTTGATACTTTGCATTTTTTAATTTCTTGCAACATTGCCATATTGCAAAGATACTGAGGTATATTGCAAACTTCCATGCACTAATTTGTATTTATCCTGATTGAAGGAAAAGTCGTTGTGGCCCCTAAAAAGTTGCCAAAGGCTGCAGTCTTGGTATTTTGATGAATTTTGCCGGACCCCCTGCAACATTGCAATAATGCAAGAAAGTTGCAATTTACTACAATTTCGACTGAATTTTGCTTTCCCTTTTTTTAGTTTGAAGCAAAAGGGTACGTTCCCCCAAAAACGCCCTAATTGTCTTGCTATTTTTTATGTCATGAGTTTGCCTGCAACCTTCCCATATTGCAAGCAAATTGCAATATATTTTGATTTCGAATGCATATTTGTCATGAGAGTCCCAGTAGACTGCCTTTTATTCAGTTCGAAACTTCAAAAGTCGGTTTTGAACTCCCAAAATTCAATGAACTACATTCTATCCAAAATCAAGTAAAATTTCTTTGGTCCTTTAGAAAAAACCTAAGGCTGTAGCCCTGATATTTTCATTAACTTAGCTTTGCTTGCAACATTGCAGTATTACAAACTCATTTTAATAAAAGCGAATTATGCATGCTTGCAAGCCATTTAAGGCCCAGTAGACTGCATTGTATCCAGTTTCAAAGTAAAGATGGTTTGCTCCCAGAAAAAAATGCTTGCTTTCAACATTGTCATGTTGCTAATTGATTCCAAAACATTGTAATTTCGAAAGCATTCATCATTAGAAGCCAAAAAACATCCAGTTAGAAGGGAAGATTGTTTTGCTATTTTATACTAATTTTGCAACAATTGCAACAATACCTCATTACCCCTAATATCATCATATTTCACATTGCACCTCCATCTGCAACATTGCAGTGAGGGCGGATGTTTGCTGTCCTTTATAAGAGCCTTCTGGGATGAGGATTCTTTCATCAAATGATTGCATGGCATCTTCAGGCTCTTCTTTGGTGAGGCAATGATTTGGGTATACATATCGGAGTTATTCATTTGCCTTGGTTCAGTTTCACCCACATGAAACTAAACTGTAGTGATCATGTGATTACAGGAAGTCATCATGTGTTCAAAGGCTATATTACGTTTCAGTCTGAGTTCAATTTTAGCCTCCTAACTTAACCAACGAAAATTGGGAATTGTCCTTTAATAATTTTATGAAATTGTATCATAATGATCAATTAATGAAATCGTACTTTAATTATGCCTTCAACTCTCCATATACTCTAAGGTGGCCATGTGGTCCCCATGCGGTCCTTTCTCCACCAAAAAATGTACAGCAATTTTGACTATAAGCAAGTCGTGAACGCCACCTATTGGCCGCCGAAGAAAATCAGCGCAAGTGGACCACTGCATTTTCACAGATGGGAGAGGAAACCAGTTAGATTATTCTTATTCCCATCTTTTTCTCATAATCTAAAATGATGATTCCTTAGGGATATCTAAATTCAGTTTCAACTGGAAATGCATATTTCTTGCAAAAGAAAAATGACCCAAAATTCGAGGCAAGGGAAGACGATGAAAACCCATTTGCCTACAGTCCTCCCCCAGAGCGAAAATGCCACCGCCCGTCATAGACGACATGAAGACCCATGCAGGCAGACCAACAACATGAAATGCAACATATCGTATTTTTGACAGGAGCACTGCAGCAGTTCTGAGCATAGAATAATATAATCATTGTATATTTATTACTAAACTAGGTTTCTGGCCTGACTGCAGTTGACTTCGAATAAGAAACTCTCTGGTATTCATTGACTTTAAAAAGCATTTAATATGGATTGTCAGTTCCGACAACAATCCCTCCCTCCGGTTCCTCTTTATGGAGGTCAAAGTCTCAGGCCAGACATCTGCGGGAAACAATTGCATCGTTTTTTTCTTTTTAATTCTCTAGAGAAGAACAATATTACCTATTAATTGTGAATATTTTAGCTCTGTTCTGCGCTTTTCATATTGTTCCAAAGATCTCGGAGTTGGCTATTCTGAGGAACAAATACCCGCCTGATTTAAACCTGATGTATTTTTCACGTTTCTCGCGAAATTATAAATCTCGGGAAATGTTACTGACGCAGAATAATTTCATTCAATGCACTATCATGGAAGGTCTCGTTGTATCTTAGCAGTGCCTCCAAATCTGGGAAACTCTAACCGGAACTGGATGTAAAGGAATGCCAACGTTTACATCTAGAAGCCACTGAAGAAGCGTCAAGAATGCCAACTTTGAATGATCTCGAACTAGCAGTACCGCATTCAATTTGTCGCATCAGGTGCTATTTATCAAACCGAAAATCCTATGAAATCCTACAATAACAGAAAAGCATTATTCTTCCATAGAATCAGCTCGAGAACATTTAATCATTATGCTATAATGACACGTTACAGCCTCTTTTCATGATGGTCATCCTGCATCTTCCACAAAGGCCAAGCAAGAGGCGATTGATTCTGTGTGTTACCAGAAGGAAGTCTAGAAGACTCTCGAGTTTGTTCAAAATATCTAATTTTTTTTCGTAATTCTTCCTGTTTAAGCATCGGTTTTATAGGCATAAATATTACTTCATCGCATTGACTTTGTGTAAATGTTGACGCAATTTATATTCTGTTTGGATAAAAAAATGAAATAATTTCTTTTTCAGTGACCAGAGTATGTCCACGGGGTCTCTTAGCTGCTAATAGAGAGAGAGAGAGAGAGAGAGAGAGAGAGAGAGAGAGAGAGAGAGAGAGAGAGAGAGAGAGATCACCAAATCTCAGGGACTCTCCTGTCTCCCGGTGTCCGTAGATTCTTTGCCAGGAAGTTTGTCTCCTGCTTGAATTCAAGGATGGTTTCCTTATTATTATTATTATTGTTATTATATTATTATTATTATTATTATTATTATTATTATTATTATTATTATTACAAGAGCCTAAGAACCTTCAGTAATTGGACCCAAGTAGGCACCCAAAATGTAAAGCCCCATGGGGGGGGATTGCCTCCCTCAGGAAACCCCTCAAGAAGAAGCCCCGATGAGGGAGTTTCCAGCATGGTGGTAAACCAGCTCAGACCAACTGACCCATCACAGACGATGATGACCCCCACAGCATGTGACGTCACTCACGACCTTCCTGCCATCTGACCTCCGGCAGACTTTTCCTGAACCCTTATCTTCTTCATGTTCTGCTGACCTTCTTTGTTCTTCTTACCCCACACTGAGGGTGCACCCAGAGCTCTCCTATTCATGAAGTTCTTATTTATCATTCTTATTGACATATTAACTTTTTATTATCTTTGTTTTTGTTATTTCAGTTTCATATTGCTTCGAGATATCTACTTTTTCACGAAACTTTCCCTTTATCTTATTCGTTATTTTTCTGTCTTATCACTGTCAACTCTGCTTTATTCTTTTCCCTTATTCTGTCATCTGTTACCTTCATCATCTCCTTAGGTTTAGTAACTGAATTGTCTTTCCATTTCCATCCACTTTCCTTTCAACTTCATTTCTTTATTAACTTCTCTTTCGGGTTTTGTTTGAATGAACGACCGAAAGTGTCCAACCACCAGTCTCACTGCCACTTGCCCCATTAACTGAAATGTGGGGCTCTTTCCCCGTAGAGTTTCATCGGTGTTCTCGTGTAAGACTTCTCAGTCTCTCCCGTCAAGCTTTTATTGTCTCAGATCACCCACGTCTTCTCGTCTGCGGGTTTAAACTCCACTTAGGGGCCGCTCAAGGAACACTGGTCCGTGCTGGTATAAGGCCACTGTAATCTCCAGAATAATCCATAACATTAGATACATCATTCTAATTCGGGGTTTATCTTCTGAATAATATAATAATAATAATCATTCATACCCTCTTCTGTCTCTCTCTATCTCTCTCTCTCTCTCTCTATCTGAATATCAATGAAGCTCCGCAGATTGCTAAAGCTATTATTAATTTAATAATAATGTTCATATGTTTGATGGGTCCGTATTCAAGGTTTAGGCAATGTATTGAATTTTGTGTATGGAAAAACTGGAAAAAATGAATTGTTATTTTGCATCAAAATTGACTCATGAAAACAACATTGCAATATATTGCAACTGGGTCCTCCAGCTGGGTAAAATTCAGTATTTTAAGTCTAATCATGCACAGGATTGCGAAATTGAAAATTGCTATCAGTGCAGACTATGCCAAAACTAAAGGAGACAGTGTTTTAAAATTTGCTTTTTTTTTATTACCTCTCCTATAGATAATTTATCTCTTTATTTCTTATTTAAAATTGGGATGCTTCCCCTGTTGGATCCCTTGGCTTTGTAGCATTCTGCTCTGCCAACTAACCCTTTCAGTCAAGGCCTCTGTAAGGTCTCTCTAAGAGCCAGAGTTGTCAATAGCAATATTTTGCTTTGTACGTTGTCTGTGAAGTTATTATTCACGCTATGACGCTCATTCTGTTGTCACTGGAAAGCGGAATGCGTGTACTTTATTCTGGTATATTCAAAAGAAGTATATAAGCAAAATTTAATAATGTCAGGATGAGTTAAAATCGTCAAAAAAATAACCAGTCTCAGCATCTTAAGCCACTCCTGGGCTACTTTCCGTATGATGCACGATCAGGTTTGCAACCTAACCAACTCCTTCATGTATAAAAAATTATGCAATAAACAATTTTGTTCATTATTGCCTAATAAACCTCTATATACTAATTTAATTGTCTTCAAAAACGGCTCTCCTAATGCTTTCCTTTCCATCTGAAATGATCGCAGAAAAAAGGCAGCATCACAAACCCACTACAATGTCATCTTAGACAAAAGCTGTCAACAGAATCTTGCAACTTCAAGACGGGAGATGAACTGAGCTCTCTCTATCTCCCGGAAGAATCATTTTGCATCGTGGCCTTTACATTATTATTATTATTATTATTATTATTATTATTATTATTATTATTATTATTATTATTATTATTATTATTATTATTATTATTAGAAGTAGTGGTAGGAGTATTATTATGTGATATCACTTAAACAGAACACTAAAAAAAATTGGTATATTTGGTAAGCAATACCCTACTCTATGCCTACCAAAATAAAGCTGAAATTTCTCAAACATTATAGATTATCTAATAAACATTAATAAAAATATCCTAACTCGAATTACTGACATTGCAAGCTTGAAATTATCTGCATACATCTCAGCTAGCTTTCACCAACACAATATATTCAATGAAACGTGTGATATTCATTATCATTTATATTTATTCATTTAAAAAAAAAAAAAAAGGGGCGAACATCACACGAGACTAGACCATTTGATAGTTCGGAAACTAGCATTTTCCAATTAAAACACCGGCGCCTCGTTTTCCCCCAAGTACCGAAGGGCCTCAGGTGACTGTGACGTATGCAAAATCAGCACTCGAAACTGGATTGGACCGGATTTAATTTCAGAATCGTGGACTACAGACGCCATCTATTGATTGCCCCAAGCAAAACGGTGTTCAAGCAGAAAACTGTTGTGCTTTTGATGGCAAGGCAAGATGAAAATTGCCGAATAAGTGATTGCAACGACTGTATACAAAAATAGAGTTTGTATTCAGTTATTTATGCCTCTTGATGCCTAGCAAAGAAGTGTTTGAAGCCAAATGCATGAAAATGTACGAGGAAATTCACGAATTGGGTTCTGGTAATACATACACTGCCCGGGACTGTCAGCCGGCAAAAAGATAGAATTGCCAACAAAATATGATTATTCCACATATTATTATAGTCTGAATTATGGCAAAACTAGGGGTACTTTATAGAGAGAGGGATTTATATTATTATTCTTAGCTTTATTCTCTGCAAAACCTCACATAAATGATATTTTTCTTTTGGTTCGCACTTTTAATTTTTTCAAGGGTTTGTATGGCTGGCCACAGGGCTACAGGGTGTAGCTACAGGGTGTCAGCACTGGGATTCTTTTTAAGTTTTCTCCAGACTAAATGAGTCCAGAAAACCATCACTGGGTACGTTCAAATACCTCCTTCGATGATGCATTTTATACAGGAACAAATTTCCGTACATTAACTTATTTCATCTCGAAAATAATGGTCTGAAAGTGCGAGATTTTACATAGCTGATATCTCCTAAAAGAATGTTCATTTGTCCTTCAAGTTTCTCGTAACCTTCCACAAGGTTATCAAGATAGAATTATCTCCTAGAACTGTAGTGAAGTCAGAATATCATCTATATTAATATCATATAAAGAAAAAGTACAATAGAAAGGTCAGGAAATGCTTAAAATGATAGTGATACTGATATGGGTAACAGGATTACCAAGTACAAATGTACTTTTAGCTTTTTTGCAGGGAGAAATTGGGTATAATTCTTTTACAAGTTGATGGAAATTACATCTGTTTGTGATACAAGATATCATTCCATTTGTATTATTCATATCCCCAGGGCTGCTTCTCGATTTCCTATCGTATCCAGGGTTTTTAGGGTAGGTAATTCTGAGTTACAAATTCCGACATATTTCAACCGCAAATTTCGAATTTCCACGAATTTGAGCAAACTTGAAACATACTTTCAACCAGAAACAATTATTTTTATTGAATATATCTCCAAATTAGCAAAATTTCGATCAAAATATAATTTAAAGGATTCACGAAGCGTGCTTCGATTAGTCCTTGATGTGTCATGAATGCCAACTTTTTAGACTTTTAAACGAGAGATTTTTCATACTTATTTCACATTATTTGCTAATTTTGGATCGAAAATGACGAAGTATTCCGTATGAGAATCGTTGACCATCTTTCGTTTGTTGATTTTCGTAAAGAATAGTTCGTCATTGGCCCTGAATTGCATGTTAAAGCCTCTATTAATGTTGGTAATCCTGCTTCCTCTCCGGACAAGGAGCAGCCATTGTTTGTTACCAAAACGAACTTCGTCCCTTTGCTGAAAACTTTTCATGTTCTTCAAAATGTCCCCTAATTTAGGATCAATTTTAGAAATATATACTACTTCTAACCATAATAGTTATCATATATATTGATAAAGGGTTTATTTGTGGTCTCGTTAAATGAATATATAATAGTTTCGTCTTCAAACAACCAACCTTCATCCAAAGATTGTCATAGCACTCGACAGATGTCTTTAGTGTACGATCTTGAGAAAACTTCACTTAATAAAAAATATCTTATATTTGCCATTACTAACACGTAATACCTTTTATTTAGTATCACTAGCAAGCATAAATCTTCTTTATATTACTATTAATGCCTTTCGTCATATAATGATATAAATATCTTTATCTTTATAATGATTTTAGTTGATTTATAAAATTTAAAAGCGAGGCAGACGAGATTTCTATAGCTAACCATTATTATTATTATTCAGAAGATGAACCTTATTCATATGGAACTAGCCCACGAAGGCCATTGACTTGAAATTAAAGCTCTCAAAGAATATTAAGGTGTTCATTCGAAAGAAGTAACAGAAGGTAAAAGGGAAATAAAGAAAGTGGAGATCAGTTATCAGTAAAACTGATAAATTAACAAATAAATAAAAATGTATTAAACCTGTTGCTAGAAAATGACACATGTTAATCACATCAGCTGGTCAGGCTTGGCTTATCCTAACTTTTCACCCAACATACATCAAAGGGCATTTGGGTTAATTTGATATATATATTAAATAATTTATAATGCCCACAGAGGTTAAGTCCCTAGGCATGCCCCCACCCCCATCAGACTCCCAGCAGTCACTGGCTGACCACTGCATTGCAATGGCAGAAACTCAGATGCCTTTCATATCCAATCTTTTGCTGGATCTTCTGAAATAAAGATTTTCTGGCCAATTTCCATTTTACGATTAACAAGCTTAATATTTACATATTTTAATCATTATTATATTGAATTTTTAAGAGGATTCCAGTTATTTTATTTGCGTGTCTATGTCCATTTATTTACCTGTTAATAAATTTTTTACTTCATACTGGAGGTAATAATAATCTTCATTGAAATTTCTGAAGATGGGTTTTCGATTCACCAGCCAGTAAGGAATCGTCTACGAAGACGCTTTACCAAAACCCAAAGACTTCAGCCAATAAAAGGAGACGTTAGAAACATTGTTTATGGCGTAGGCCTCTGATTGGTCAAAGCAATTCCTGTCCTTATTTTGGTCACAGTGGTAAACCTCAGTGTAGTTCTAAACGCGAAAACGGAAAGGTAGTTTTGATATACAACAGGTGCAGTAGAAATGGCAATAAGGACTAAGAACGAGGAGTTTCCAGGTAGTATTTTTTCTTATATTGGAAATCTTGAGACGTTTCTAGGTAGTTTTTTTCTGACATTAATGGGTCATATTCTTGCTTTAGTAGGAGGTGAATGTTTGAACTACCTTTGGGAATCTGGAAAATGTTATGGAGAGGAGTATTGTGGCCACAGGATTGGGGATTTTGAACATTTTTGAAAAATATTCGTAGATTGTGAAGTCCCCCAAGGTTGGAATCTGCAGCCATTACTTGAGGGTCTTTGCAGCGTGCCTTCAATGGGTCCCCTAGCTGCTACAACCCCTTTCGTTCCTTTTACTGTACCTCCTTTCATATTCTCTTTCTTCCATATGACTTCCCTCAACCCTCTCCTAACAAAAGGTTTTCCTCTTGTTACGCCTTTCAAACCTTTTCACTGTCAGTTTCCGTTTCAGCGCTGAATGACCTTGTAGGTCCCAGTGCTTGGCCTTTGGCCGAAATTCTATATTCAGTTTAGTTCAAGGTTGGAATACCCATGGTACAGTATGCTGTTCAAAAGGATTTTCCAGATTTTTTTTTTTTACCAAAAATATGGTTCAGGGCCTGTAACAGACCTCTCTCTCTCTCTCTCTCTCTCTCTCTCTCGTGTGTCTGTCTCCCTCCCTCTCCTTCTCCATCTGAGGGAAAAGGTGTCATGGTTATCAATCAGATATTTGGGGGGGGGGGCGGTGATTGCCGTATTCACCTTAATTTGAATATTATAATAATAATTCAACGAAGGAAAAGCAAAGCAAATCAACCTCAACCATGAGGAGTTGACACAAAGTTCCTTCCCGGCCGATTCTCAGTCGACGAGTTGCTGGAGGCGGGTGTTGGGGAACAACAAAGGCCTCACTCACTCACACTACTGTTTCTGATGACATGACCTGGAAAACCCCTTAAATAATAATAATAATAATAATAATAATAATAATAATAATAATAATAATAATAATAATAATAATAATAATATCCCCTTTGTCTGTCATTTGGCCACTTCTCATCAGATTCCGTTCACATAACATGGCGGGACCTTTCAACATGACATCGCTTAGATATATATATATATATTTTGATATCATAAACAATGGGATGTTTTGTCTTATTTTTCTCGTTCCTGAGGGACGTCTTTAGCAGTGGAAATGAAAGCTTCACACTCATCGAATGAAAGCGTTTTCAAAGAGGGTCCAGATTCGACATTCGAAATGGAGGTTGTTGGTAAATTGAGTATGGTTTTACTTGCCTGGTTTCATTGGCTTGAGAGAGAGAGAGAGAGAGAGAGAGAGAGGGAGGTCACTGGAAATGTAACGTAGAAGACGTCCACTGCGTTCGTGTGCAGGACTCCGATCCTGACTTCAGCTTAAGTAAAGTAGTGATGGCACTCTTTGAAATTCATTCCTCGCTATAATGTGGTTCGGATTCCACAATAAGCTGTAGGTCCCGTTGCTAAGTAACCAATTGGTTCTTAGCCACGTAAAATAAGTCTAATCCTTCGGGCCAGCCCTAGGAGAGCTGTTAATCAGCTCAGTGGTCTGGTTAAACCAAGGTATACTTAACTTTTTGTAAGTGCCAAGTAACGGACAATCATGAAGTGACTGATAACACTTAAGGATTTAAGTACGAAAGGATATAATGAATTAAGGATCGCCTCATGCTACGGTTGACGGACTGCAGCCGAAGACGAAGTCAGAGCCAATCAAGCGATGTGAACAGAACTGGAGACGTTAATTTAGATGGCCGTCAGTTCGTTTTGAATTTTGAATCATTCTTGAAGCCTTTTGCCGCCCAACCCTTTTCCCCCAACACAAACCAACACCTTCCCACACCCATACACGCCCCCACACACTCTGCAGAAAGAGGGCTTCCTTCCTTCCGTGTCTCCTTGTTATGAAGACCAGTCGATGGACGAAGGAGGACGAAGAATCACATCGGCCTACAAGGCTTCCCCCTCTCCGACCATGACCTGTCTTCTCTCACTGAGTGACACAATTATTATTATTTATTATTATTATTATCCTTACAGTGTCCAGCTGAGCCTGTAAAAGTGGTTTCCTTCTTGGCCAGTTGGAGAATGGCATCGTTCTATAACCTGGAGGTAAATGAATATAGGAACCGGGTTATATATGGTCAAGCTACAGTGGAATCTCTCTCTCTCTCTCTCTCTCTCTCTCTCTCTCTCTCTCTCTCTCTCTCTCTCTCTCTCTCTCTCTCCAAATTAAAAAATAATTCCTCCCTAAATGACGATAGCAATCGCACGTGTCCATCAGTCGAGAAACGTGTTATGCGTCACTGCCATCGAAATTCGGGAGGGACCAGGATTCCCTTCCTCAAACACTCTCTAATTGAAAATGTGGCCTAAAGAATGACGCTAGGCGCCACCTTTATCACGGTCGCGAATTGCTCTCAATTGAAAGAGTGTTTTCCCTGACGCAAGTCACAACTCACCTATTTCTGGAGAGTCAGTTTCTTCATCGATAATATTGTTAGGCGCCATGAAGTGGGCCAGCTGCTCTGAGAAGCACTTTTCTGAGGGGCCTTTGTAAAGAATTGTTGTTACTTGGGGACACGCGGTGCTGTGAGTGTCAGGCCAACTGGTGCGTTTGTTGTCATTGTTGTGTGACCGTGGAAGTCGTTTCCGTGTTCCTTCAACTTTATCGCTAAGGGAGAGGATATTATCAGTCATCTAGCGACAGTATTGCTGCTGCATTGAGTTGAGATAACGTAGATTCTGTGGAAGTGTGTTTGTGGTCAGGGAGGCGTTCCCCGGATAGTGTAGAAAACAGCAAAAAGGGAAAATTATCTGTCTGGGCGTCAGTGGCTTCTGTGCCAGAGATCCAGCTCTTTTTGGGAATGTTTCGCTGTCAGGTGATAGTGATACTGATGATGACAATGAGCCTCTTCTGATAATCTTGGTGATGATGGTGTTACCGAATGAGGAAGCAGCAATGTCGTGACAGGGGAGGATCGAGAGGGAAGAACGACGTCAATGTTTTGACGAAGTGGCCATGAGGCGACTCCTGTCATCCTAGAGCGCACTACAATCGCAAATTCGGGCGTGGTCCTTCCAACATTGCCCCCCCCCCTCCCCCCACTGCTTGTTGATGACCCCGGCTGGTCAAGGGATTGACGCATCTCACTTTCTTCTACTTGAATGAGAAGAGACGAGACAGGAAGGAACTTCTCACAACCAGGTGAGGGAAACGACCTTTGTTTTCCCACGAGCCATTTTTGTTGCCTCAACATTCTTCAGTGGATATTCTTTATGCATTAATCACCTGCTTCTTCATTCATCATTATTCGCAGTTTTGTCAGGACTCTTATTATCATTCTCTCCTTTTATTCACGTTGATGATGAACTGTGAGTGACAATATTAATTTTGGGGAATTATTGTCGTCATCATTCATCCATAATTATTCTCAGGTTTTTTAAAATTTTGACCAACATATAGACACCATTACATCTTTACTCTTGTTTATTGATAATTTTTTTTTTTTTATCAGAAACAAATGGTTATGGGGGGGGGGGGTTTGGGGCAAAGCTTTCTATCAGTCACAAGTCATTTTCAAGTCACGCAACAAATAGTTTTGGGGATAGGCCACCACTGGGGGGGTCGTGGTTAAAGTTTCATTATTGTGTTTCTGGAAATGAGAGAGTATAGGCCACCACCTTGTCCTGGTCAAAGTTTCATCATTCAGCTTCTGGAAATGATAGAGGATAGGCCACCACCTTGTCCTGGTCAAAGTTTCATCATTGTGCTTCTGGAAATGATAGAGGATAGGCCACCACCTTGTCCTGGTCAAAGTTTCATCATTGTGCTTCTGGAAATGATAGAGGATAGGCCACCATCTGATCCTGGTTAAAGTTTCATCATTCAGCTTCTGGAAATGATAGAGGATAGGCCACCACCTTGTCCTGGTCAAAGTTTCATCATTGTGCTTCTGGAAATGATAGAGGATAGGCCACCACCTTGTCCTGGTCAAAGTTTCATCATTGTGCTTCTGGAAATGATAGAGGATAGGCCACCACCTTGTCCTGGTCAAAGTTTCATCATTGTGCTTCTGGAAATGATAGAGGATAGGCCACCATCTGATCCTGGTTAAAGTTTCATCATTCAGCTTCTGGAAATGATAGAGGATTGGCCACCACCTTGTCCTGGTCAAACTTTCATCATTGTGCTTCTGGAAATGATAGAGGATAGGCCACCACCTTGTCCTGGTTAAAGTTTCATCATTCAGCTTCTGGAAATGATAGAGGATAGGCCACCATCTGATCCTGGTTAAAGTTTCATCATTCAGCTTCTGGAAATGATAGAGGATAGGCCACCACCTTGTCCTGGTCAAAGTTTCATCATTGTGCTTCTGGAAATGAGAAAGTATAGGCCACCATCTGATCCTGGTTAAAGTTTCATCATTCAGCTTCTGGAAATGATAGAGGATAGGCCACCACCTTGTCCTGGTCAAAGTTTCATCATTGTGCTTCTGGAAATGATAGAGGATAGGCCACCACCTTGTCCTGGTTAAAGTTTCATCATTCAGCTTCTGGAAATGATAGAGGATAGGCCACCACCTTGTCCTGGTCAAAGTTTCATCATTGTGCTTCTGGAAATGATAGAGGATAGGCCACCACCTTGTCCTGGTCAAAGTTTCATCATTGTGCTTCTGGAAATGATAGAGGATAGGCCACCACCTTGTCCTGGTTAAAGTTTCATCATTCAGCTTCTGGAAATGATAGAGAATAGGCCACCACCTTGTCCTGGTCAAAGTTTCATCATTGTGCTTCTGGAAATGATAGAGGATAGGCCACCACCTTGTCCTGGTCAAAGTTTCATCATTGTGCTTCTGGAAATGATAGAGGATAGGCCACCATCTGATCCTGGTTAAAGTTTCATCATTCAGCTTCTGGAAATGATAGAGGATAGGCCACCACCTTGTCCTGGTCAAAGTTTCATCATTGTGCTTCTGGAAATGATAGAGGATAGGCCACCACCTTGTCCTGGTCAAAGTTTCATCATTGTGCTTCTGGAAATGATAGAGGATAGGCCACCATCTGATCCTGGTTAAAGTTTCATCATTCAGCTTCTGGAAATGATAGAGGATAGGCCACCACCTTGTCCTGGTCAAAGTTTCATCATTGTGCTTCTGGAAATGATAGAGGATAGGCCACCACCTTGTCCTGGTCAAAGTTTCATCATTGTGCTTCTGGAAATGATAGAGGATAGGCCACCACCTTGTCCTGGTCAAAGTTTCATCATTCAGCTTCTGGAAATGATAGAGGATAGGCCACCACCTTGTCCTGGTCAAAGTTTCATCATTGTGCTTCTGGAAATGATAGAGGATAGGCCACCACCTTGTCCTGGTTAAAGTTTCATCATTGTGCTTCTGGAAATGATAGAGGATAGGCCACCACCTTGTCCTGGTTAAAGTTTCATAATTCAGCTTCTGGAAATGATAGAGGATAGGCCACCACCTTGTCCTGGTCAAAGTTTCATCATTGTGCTTCTGGAAATGATAGAGGATAGGCCACCACCTTGTCCTGGTTAAAGTTTCATCATTGTGCTTCTGGAAATGATAGAGGATAGGCCACCACCTTGTCCTGGTTAAAGTTTCATCATTCAGCTTCTGGAAATGATAGAGGATAGGCCACCATCTGATCCTGGTTAAAGTTTCATCATTCAGCTTCCGGAAATGATAGAGGATAGGCCACCATCTGATCCTGGTTAAAGTTTCATCATTCAGCTTCTGGAAATGATAGAGGATAGGCCACCACCTTGTCCTGGTCAAAGTTTCATCATTGTGCTTCTGGAAATGAGAAAGGATAGGCCACCATCTGATCCTGGTTAAAGTTTCATCATTCAGCTTCTGGAAATGATAGAGGATAGGCCACCACCTTGTCCTGGTCAAAGTTTCATCATTGTGCTTCTGGAAATGAGAAAGGATAGGCCACCATCTGATCCTGGTTAAAGTTTCATCATTCAGCTTCTGGAAATGATAGAGGATAGGCCACCACCTTGTCCTGGTCAAAGTTTCATCATTGTGCTTCTGGAAATGATAGAGGATAGGCCACCACCTTGTCCTGGTTAAAGTTTCATCATTCAGCTTCTGGAAATGATAGAGGATAGGCCACCACCTTGTCCTGGTTAAAGTTTCATCATTAAGCTTCTGGAAATGATAGAGGATAGGCCACCATCTGATCCTGGTTAAAGTTTCATCATTCAGCTTCCGGAAATGATAGAGGATAGGCCACCACCTTGTCCTGGTCAAAGTTTCATCATTGTGCTTCTGGAAATGAGAAAGGATAGGCCACCATCTGATCCTGGTTAAAGTTTCATCATTCAGCTTCTGGAAATGATAGAGGATAGGCCACCACCTTGTCCTGGTCAAAGTTTCATCATTGTGCTTCTGGAAATGAGAAAGGATAGGCCACCATCTGATCCTGGTTAAAGTTTCATCATTCAGCTTCTGGAAATGATAGAGGATAGGCCACCACCTTGTCCTGGTCAAAGTTTCATCATTGTGCTTCTGGAAATGATAGAGGATAGGCCACCACCTTGTCCTGGTTAAAGTTTCATCATTCAGCTTCCGGAAATGATAGAGGATAGGCCACCATCTGATCCTGGTTAAAGTTTCATCATTCAGCTTCTGGAAATGATAGAGGATAGGCCACCACCTTGTCCTGGTCAAAGTTTCATCATTGTGCATCTGGAAATGAGAAAGGATAGGCCACCATCTGATCCTGGTTAAAGTTTCATCATTCAGCTTCTGGAAATGATAGAGGATAGGCCACCACCTTGTCCTGGTCAAAGTTTCATCATTGTGCTTCTGGAAATGAGAAAGGATAGGCCACCATCTGATCCTGGTTAAAGTTTCATCATTCAGCTTCTGGAAATGATAGAGGATAGGCCACCACCTTGTCCTGGTTAAAGTTTCATCATTGTGCTTCTGGAAATGATAGAGGATAGGCCACCACCTTGTCCTGGTTAAAGTTTCATCATTCAGCTTCTGGAAATGATAGAGGATAGGCCACCACCTTGTCCTGGTTAAAGTTTCATCATTCAGCTTCTGGAAATGATAGAGGATAGGCCACCACCTTGTCCTGGTTAAAGTTTCATCATTCAGCTAACGGAAATGATAGAGGATAGGCCACCAGCTGATCCTGGTTAAAGTTTCATCATTCAGCTTCTGGAAATGATAGAGGATAGGCCACCACCTTGTCCTGGTTAAAGTTTCATAATTCAGCTTCTGGAAATGATAGAGGATAGGCCACCACCTTGTCCTGGTTAAAGTTTCATCATTCAGCTAACGGAAATGATAGAGGATAGGCCACCATCTGATCCTGGTTAAAGTTTCATCATTCAGCTTCTGGAAATGATAGAGGATAGGCCACCACCTTGTCCTGGTTAAAGTTTCATAATTCAGCTTCTGGAAATGATAGAGGATAGGCCACCACCTTGTCCTGGTCAAAGTTTCATCATTGTGCTTCTGGAAATGAGAAAGGGTAGGCCACCATCTGATCCTGGTTAAAGTTTCATCATTCAGCTTCTGGAAATGATAGAGGATAGGCCACCACCTTGTCCTGGTCAAAGTTTCATCATTGTGCTTCTGGAAATGATAGAGGATAGGCCACCACCTTGTCCTGGTTAAAGTTTCATCATTCAGCTTCTGGAAATGATAGAGGATAGGCCACCACCTTGTCCTGGTTAAAGTTTCATCATTCAGCTTCTGGAAATGATAGAGGATAGGCCACCATCTGATCCTGGTTAAAGTTTCATCATTCAGCTTCCGGAAATGATAGAGGATAGGCCACCATCTGATCCTGGTTAAAGTTTCATCATTCAGCTTCTGGAAATGATAGAGGATAGGCCACCATCCGATCCTGGTTAAAGTTTCATCATTCAGCTTCTGGAAATGAGAGAGGATAGGCCACCATCCGATCCTGGTTAAAGTTTCATAATTCAGCTTCTGGAAATGAGAGAGTATAGGCCACCACCTTGTCCTGATTAAAGTTTCATCATTCAGCTTCTGGAAATGATAGAGGATAGGCCACCACCTTGTCCTGGTTAAAGTTTCATAATTCAGCTTCTGGAAATGATAGAGAATAGGCCACCACCTGGTCCTGATTAAAGTTTCATCATTCAGCTTCTGGAAATGATAGAGGATAGGCCACCACCTTGTCTTGATTAAAGTTTCATAATTCAGCTTCTGGAAATGATAGAGGATAGGCCACCACCTGGTCCTGATTAAAGTTTCATAATTCAGCTTCTGGAAATGATAGAGGATAGGCCACCACCTTGTCCTGGTTAAAGTTTCATCATTCAGCTTCTGGAAATGATAGAGGATAGGCCACCACCTGGTCCTGATTGAAGTTTCATAATTCAGCTTCTGGAAATGATAGAGGATAGGCCACCACCTTGTCCTGGTTAAAGTTTCATCATTCAGCTTCTGGAAATGATAGAGGATAGGCCACCACCTGGTCCTGATTAAAGTTTCATAATTCAGCTTCTGGAAATGATAGAGGATAGGCCACCACCTTGTCCTGGTTAAAGTTTCATCATTCAGCTTCTGGAAATGATAGAGGATAGGCCACCACCTGGTCCTGATTAAAGTTTCATAATTCAGCTTCTGGAAATGATAGAGGATAGGCCACCACCTTGTCTTGATTAAAGTTTCATAATTCAGCTTCTGGAAATGATAGAGAATAGGCCACCACCTGGTCCTGATTAAAGTTTCATCATTCAGCTTCTGGAAATGATAGAGGATAGGCCACCACCTTGTCTTGATTAAAGTTTCATCATTCAGCTTCTGGAAATGAGAGAGGATAGGCCACCATCCGATCCTGGTTAAAGTTTCATAATTCAGCTTCTGGAAATGAGAGAGTATAGGCCACCACCTTGTCCTGATTAAAGTTTCATCATTCAGCTTCTGGAAATGATAGAGGATAGGCCACCACCTTGTCCTGGTTAAAGTTTCATAATTCAGCTTCTGGAAATGATAGAGAATAGGCCACCACCTGGTCCTGATTAAAGTTTCATCATTCAGCTTCTGGAAATGATAGAGGATAGGCCACCACCTTGTCCTGGTTAAAGTTTCATAATTCAGCTTCTGGAAATGATAGAGAATAGGCCACCACCTGGTCCTGATTAAAGTTTCATCATTCAGCTTCTGGAAATGATAGAGGATAGGCCACCACCTTGTCCTGATTAAAGTTTCATCATTCAGCTTCTGGAAATGATAGAGAATAGGCCACCACCTGGTCCTGGTCAAAGTTTCATCATTGTGCTTCTGGAAATGAGAGAGTATAGGCCACCACCTTGTCCTGGTTAAAGTTTCATAATTCAGCTTCTGGAAATGATAGAGAATAGGCCACCACCTTGTCCTGGTTAAAGTTTCATCATTCAGCTTCTGGAAATGAGAGAGGATAGGCCACCATCTGATCCTGGTTAAAATTTCATCATTCAGCTTCTGGAAATGATAGAGGATAGGCCACCACCTGGTCCTGGTTAAAGTTTCATCATTCAGCTTCTGGAAATGAGAGGGGATAGGCCACCACCTTGTCCTGGTTAAAGTTTCATCATTGTGCTTCTGGAAATGATAGAGGATAGGCCACCACCTTGTCCTGGTTAAAGTTTCATAATTCAGCTTCTGGAAATGTTAGAGGATAGGCCACCACCTTGTCCTGATTAAAGTTTCATAATTCAGCTTCTGGAAATGATAGAGGATAGGCCACCACCTTGTCCTGGTTAAAGTTTCATCATTCAGCTTCTGGAATTGAGAGAGGATAGGCCACCACCTTGTCCTGGTTAAAGAATCATCATTGTGCTTCTGGAAATGATAGAGGATAGGCCACCATCTGATCCTGGTTAAAGTTTCATCATTGTGCTTCTGGAAATGATAGAGGATAGGCCACCACCTTGTCCTGGTTAAAGTTTCATAATTCAGCTTCTGGAAATGATAGAGGATAGGCCACCACCTTGTCCTGATTAAAGTTTCATAATTCAGCTTCTGGAAATGATAGAGGATAGGCCACCACCTTGTCCTGGTTAAAGTTTCATCATTCAGCTTCTGGAATTGAGAGAGGATAGGCCACCACCTTGTCCTGGTTAAAGTTTCATCATTGTGCTTCTGGAAATGAGAGAGTATAGGCCACCACCTTGTCCTGGTTAAAGTTTCATCATTGTGCTTCTGGAAATGATAGAGGATAGGCCACCACCTTGTCCTGGTTAAAGTTTCATAATTCAGCTTCTGGAAATGAGAGAGGATAGGCCACCACCTTGTCCTGGTTAAAGTTTCATCATTCAGCTTCTGGAAATGATAGAGGGTAGGCCACCACCTTATCCTGATTAAAGTTTCATCATTCAGCTTCTGGAAATGATAGAGGATAGGCCACCACCTTGTCCTGATTAAAGTTTCATCATTCAGCTTCTGGAAATGATAGAGGATAGGCCACCACCTGGTCCTGATTAAAGTTTCATAATTCAGCTTCTGGAAATGAGAGAGGATAGGCCACCACCTTGTCCTGGTTAAAGTTTCATCATTCAGCTTCTGGAAACGATAGAGGATAGGCCACCACCTTGTCCTGAATAAAGTTTCATAATTCAGCTTCTGGAAATGATAGAGGATAGGCCACCACCTGGTCCTGATTAAAGTTTCATCATTCAGCTTCTGGAAATGATAGAGGATAGGCCACCACCTGGTCCTGATTAAAGTTTCATCATTCAGCTTCTGGAAATGATAGAGGATAGGCCACCACCTTGTCCTGGTTAAAGTTTCATAATTCAGCTTCTTGAAATGATAGAGGATAGGCCACCACCTTGTCCGGGTTAAAGTTTCATCATTCAGCTTCTGGAAACGATAGAGGATAGGCCACCACCTTGTCCTGATTAAAGTTTCATCATTCAGCTTCTAGAAATGATAGAGGATAGGCCACCACCTTGTCCGGGTTAAAGTTTCATAATTCAGCTTCTGGAAATGATAGAGGATAGGCCACCACCTGGTCCTGATTAAAGTTTCATCATTCATCTTCTGGAAATGATAGAGGATAGGCCACCACCTTTTCCTCGTTAAAGTTTCATCATTCAGCTTCTGGAAATGATAGAGGATAGGCCACCACCTGGTCCTGGTTAAAGTTTCATCATTGTGCTTCTGGAAATGATAGAGGATAGGCCACCACCTTGTCCTGGTTAAAGTTTCATAATTCAGCTTCTGGAAATGATAGAGGATAGGCCACCACCTTGTCCTGATTAAAGTTTCATAATTCAGCTTCTGGAAATGATAGAGGATAGGCCACCACCTTGTCCTGGTTAAAGTTTCATCATTTTGCTTCTGGAAATGATAGAGGATAGGCCACCACCTTGTCCTGGTTAAAGTTTCATCATTCAGCTTCTGGAAATGATAGAGGATAGGCCACCACCTTGTCCTGGTTAAAGTTTCATCTGGAATTGAGAGAGGATAGGCCACCACCTTGTCCTGGTTAAAGTTTCATCATTTTGCTTCTGGAAATGATAGAGGATAGGCCACCACCTTGTCCTGGTTAAAGTTTCATCATTGTGCTTCTGGAAATGATAGAGGATAGGCCACCACCTTGTCTTGATTAAAGTTTCATAATTCAGCTTCTGGAAATGATAGAGGATAGGCCACCACCTTGTCTTGAATAAAGTTTCATAATTCAGCTTCTGGAATTGAGAGAGGATAGGCCACCACCTTGTCCTGGTTAAAGTTTCATCATTGTGCTTCTGGAAATGAGAGAGTATAGGCCACCACCTTGTCCTGGTTAAAGTTTCATCATTGTGCTTCTGGAAATGATAGAGGATAGGCCACCACCTGGTCCTGGTTAAAGTTTCATAATTCAGCTTCTGGAAATGAGAGAGGATAGGCCAACACATTGTCCTGGTTAAAGTTTCATCATTGTGCTTCTGGAAATGATAGAGGATAGGCCACCACCTGGTCCTGATTAAAGTTTCATCATTGTGCTTCTGGAAATGATAGAGGATAGGCCACCACCTTGTCCTGATTAAAGTTTCATCATTCAGCTTCTGGAAATGATAGAGGATAGGCCACCACCTTGTCCTGGTTAAAGTTTCATCATTGTGCTTCTGGAAATGATAGAGGATAGGCCACCACCTGGTCCTGATTAAAGTTTCATCATTCAGCTTCTGGAAATGATAGAGGATAGGCCACCACCTTGTCCTGGTTAAAGTTTCATAATTCAGCTTCTGGAAATGATAGAGGATAGGCCACCACCTTGTTCTGGTTAAAGTTTCATCATTGTGCTTCTGGAAATGATAGAGGATAGGCCACCACCTGGTCCTGGTTAAAGTTTCATAATTCAGCTTCTAGAAATGATATTGGATAGGCCACCACCTTGTCCTGATTAAAGTTTCATCATTCAGCTTCTGGAAATGATAGAGGATAGGCCAACACATTGTCCTGGTTAAAGTTTCATCATTCAGCTTCTGGAAATGATAGAGGATAGGCCACCACCTTGTCCTGATTAAAGTTTCATAATTCAGCTTCTGGAAATGATAGAGGATAGGCCACCACCTTGTCCTGGTTAAATTTTCATCATTCAGCTTCTGGAATTGAGAGAGGATAGGCCACCACCTTGTCCTGGTTAAAGTTTCATCATTGTGCTTCTGGAAATGAGAGAGTATAGGCCACCACCTTGTCCTGGTTAAAGTTTCATCATTGTGCTTCTGGAAATGATAGAGGATAGGCCACCACCTTGTCCTGGTTAAAGTTTCATCATTGTGCTTCTGGAAATGATAGAGGATAGGCCACCACCTTGTCCTGATTAAAGTTTCATCATTCAGCTTCTGGAAATGATAGAGGATAGGCCACCACCTTGTCCTGATTAAAGTTTCATCATTCAGCTTCTGGAATTGAGAGAGGATAGGCCACCACCTTGTCCTGGTTAAAGTTTCATCATTGTGCTTCTGGAAATGAGAGAGTATAGGCCACCACCTTGTCCTGGTTAAAGTTTCATCATTGTGCTTCTGGAAATGATAGAGGATAGGCCACCACCTGGTCCTGATTAAAGTTTCATCATTCAGCTTCTGGAAATGATAGAGGATAGGCCACCACCTTGTCCTGATTAAAGTTTCATCATTCAGCTTCTGGAAATGATAGAGGATAGGCCACCACCTTGTCCTGGTTAAAGTTTCATCATTCAGCTTCTGGAAATGTTAGAGGATAGGCCACCACCTTGTCCTGATTAAAGTTTCATCATTCAGCTTCTGGAAATGATAGAGGATAGGCCACCACCTTGTCCTGGTTAAAGTTTCATAATTCAGCTTCTGGAAATGAGAGAGGATAGGCCACCACCTTGTCCTGGTTAAAGTTTCATCATTGTGCTTCTGGAAATGATAGAGGATAGGCCACCACCTGGTCCTGGTTAAAGTTTCATCATTCAGCTTCTGGAAATGATAGAGGGTAGGCCACCACCTTGTCCTGATTAAAGTTTCATCATTCAGCTTCTGGAAATGATAGAGGATAGGCCACCACCTTGTCCTGATTAAAGTTTCATCATTCAGCTTCTGGAAATGATAGAGGATAGGCCAACACATTGTCCTGGTTAAAGTTTCATAATTCAGCTTCTGGAAATGATAGAGGATAGGCCACCACCTTGTCCTGGTTAAAGTTTCATCATTCAGCTTCTGGAAATGATAGAGGATAGGCCACCACCTTGTCTTGATTAAAGTTTCATAATTCAGCTTCTGGAAATGATAGAGGATAGGCCACCACCTTGTCCTGGTTAAAGTTTCATAAATCAGCTTCTGGAATTGAGAGAGGATAGGCCACCACCTTGTCCTGGTTAAAGTTTCATCATTCAGCTTCTGGAAATGTTAGAGGATAGGCCACCACCTTGTCTTGATTAAAGTTTCATAATTCAGCTTCTGGAAATGATAGAGGATAGGCCACCACCTTGTCCTGGTTAAAGTTTCATCATTCAGCTTCTGGAAATGATAGAGGATAGGCCACCACCTTGTCTTGATTAAAGTTTCATAATTCAGCTTCTGGAAATGATAGAGGATAGGCCACCACCTTGTCCTGGTTAAAGTTTCATAAATCAGCTTCTGGAATTGAGAGAGGATAGGCCACCACCTTGTCCTGGTTAAAGTTTCATCATTCAGCTTCTGGAAATGATAGAGGATAGGCCACCACCTTGTCCTGGTTAAAGTTTCATAAATCAGCTTCTGGAATTGAGAGAGGATTGGCCACCACCTTGTCCTGGTTAAAGTTTCATCATTCAGCTTCTGGAAATGATAGAGGATAGGCCACCACCTGGTCCTGGTTAAAGTTTCATCATTCAGCTTCTGGAAATGATAGAGGATAGGCCACCACCTTGTCCTGATTAAAGTTTCATCATTCAGCTTCTGGAAATGATAGAGGATAGGCCACCACCTTGTCCTGATTAAAGTTTCATCATTCAGCTTCTGGAAATGATAGAGGATAGGCCACCACCTGGTCCTGATTAAAGTTTCATAATTCAGCTTCTGGAAATGAGAGAGGATAGGCCACCACCTTGTCCTGGTTAAAGTTTCATAATTCAGCTTCTGGAAATGAGAGAGGATAGGCCACCACCTTGTCCTGGTTAAAGTTTCATCATTCAGCTTCTGGAAATGATAGAGGGTAGGCCACCACCTTGTCCTGATTAAAGTTTCATAATTCAGCTTCTGGAAATGATAGAGGATAGGCCACCACCTTGTCCTGATTAAAGTTTCATAATTCAGCTTCTGGAAATGATAGAGGATAGGCCACCACCTTGTCCTGGTTAAAGTTTCATAATTCAGCTTCTGGAAATGAGAGAGGATAGGCCACCACCTTGTCCTGGTTAAAGTTTCATCATTCAGCTTCTGGAAATGATAGAGGGTAGGCCACCACCTTGTCCTGATTAAAGTTTCATAATTCAGCTTCTGGAAATGATAGAGGATAGGCCACCACCTGGTCCTGATTAAAGTTTCATAAATCAGCTTCTGGAAATGAGAGAGGATAGGCCAACACATTGTCCTGGTTAAAGTTTCATAATTCAGCTTCTGGAAATGATAGAGGATAGGCCACCACCTTGTCCTGGTTAAAGTTTCATCATTGTGCTTCTGGAAATGAGAGAGTATAGGCCACCACCTTGTCCTGGTTAAAGTTTCATCATTGTGCTTCTGGAAATGATAGAGGATAGGCCACCACCTTGTCCTGGTTAAAGTTTCATAATTCAGCTTCTGGAAATGAGAGAGGATAGGCCACCACCTTGTCCTGGTTAAAGTTTCATCATTGTGCTTCTGGAAATGATAGAGGATAGGCCACCACCTGGTCCTGATTAAAGTTTCATCATTCAGCTTCTGGAAATGATAGAGGATAGGCCACCACCTTGTCCTGATTAAAGTTTCATCATTCAGCTTCTGGAAATGATAGAGGATAGGCCACCACCTTGTCCTGGTTAAAGTTTCATCATTGTGCTTCTGGAAATGATAGAGGATAGGCCACCACCTGGTCCTGATTAAAGTTTCATCATTCAGCTTATGGAAATGATAGAGGATAGGCCACCACCTTGTCCTGATTAAAGTTTCATCATTCAGCTTCTGGAAATGATAGAGGATAGGCCACCACCTTGTCCTGGTTAAAGTTTCATCATTCAGCTTCTGGAAATGATAGAGGATAGGCCACCACCTTGTCCTGATTAAAGTTTCATCATTCAGCTTCTGGAAATGATAGAGGATAGGCCACCACCTTGTCCTGATTAAAGTTTCATCATTCAGCTTCTGGAAATGATAGAGGATAGGCCACCACCTTGTCCTGGTTAAAGTTTCATCATTGTGCTTCTGGAAATGATAGAGGATAGGCCACCACCTTGTCCTGGTTAAAGTTTCATAATTCAGCTTCTGGAAATGAGAGAGGATAGGCCACCACCTTGTCCTGGTTAAAGTTTCATCATTGTGCTTCTGGAAATGATAGAGGATAGGCCACCACCTGGTCCTGATTAAAGTTTCATCATTCAGCTTATGGAAATGATAGAGGATAGGCCACCACCTTGTCCTTGTCAAAGTTTCATCATTGCCCCTGACAAAGGTGATGTTATTAACATTCCCCCATAAAGGTGATGTATCTTGAAACTTCCATATTCCCTTTTCACTTCATTATTTTGTTGTGATAACTCTCTCTCTCTCTCTCTCTCTCTCTCTCTCTCTCTCTCTCTCTCTCATATTCTACGTAAGAATGATAATGATCATAACGAGTGAGACAATAATAATAATAATAATAATAATAATATTAATAATAACAATAATAATAATAATAAATTGTTGGAAATAAATGTTGACGGTTGAAACCGACCTCACACAAACTCAGATGTCACCAGCGTTCGAATCGTTGCACAACATTCAAATAATTTCGAAATAACGATCAATAGTTTCTCGTAATTTCATCCACGAATTCGAAATCAAAAAGTAGTTTCGTAATTCGGATGTTAACTTCGTCAAATATATACATTTCATCATTTTCTTCTCGTTTGTCAAAGGTTTCGGAGACGCTTTCTATACGCTGTGCTACAAACATCGACCTCGTTCAGACTGAGCACATTCTCTCTCTCTCTCTCTCTCTCTCTCTCTCTCTCTCTCTCTCTCTCTCTCTCTCTCTCTCTCTCTCTCTCTCTCTCTCTAGTATATTCCATTGTCTAGCATGTGACTCATGATTACAGAGAAAGAGAGAGAGAGAGAAAGGAAAGAAAGAGAGAGTTAAGTTAAGTATATCTTAGTTTAACCAGACCACTGAGCTGGTTAACAGCTCTCATAGGGCTGGCCTGAAGGATTAGACTTATTTTTACGTGGCTAAGAACCTACTGGTTACCTAGCAACGGGACTTACAGCTTATTGTGGAATCCGAACCACATTATGTCGAGAAATGAATTTCTATCACCAGAAATAAATTCCTCTAATTCTTCTTTGGCGGCTCGAAGAGTCGAACGCTGGGCCAACAGCGTGCCAGTCGAAAGCTCTACCACTCCTCCAAAGAAACTAGAAAGAGAGAGAGATAAAAAGAGATAGAGAGAGAGAAGAAACCTGTCATGAAATCATTTAAAGCAGGGTTTTCAAACTGGGGTACACGTACCCCAGGGGGTACGCCAAGGGTCAGTTAGGGGGTACGCTCTCCCCACGGGTCGTTAGGGCTAGGGGCCTGGCCGCCCACTGACTGCATAGCCACAGGTAAATAATTATGAAAAATTTTCTTTATTTTCATGGAATTCTTTGTGTTTACAATATTGTTGGTTATGTCAGGAGAGTTGTGTACTTACTTCCCTTCAGTACAGCACTTGCAAATATACACAATGGAATGTTTTTCTGCCTTTGTTTTGTTTTCTACTTTATACAAAGTGAAGGAGGGTACATTATTGACATTAAAGATACCCAAAATGGTACGTGGGGAGAAAAAGGTTGAAAACCCCTGATTTAAAGGGACAAGAATGAAGCGCATAGAGAGATTAGAGGTGTCATAAAGGCGTAACCCAATAGACCTTGAAGATCAGAAAGCAGCCTTATTAACTGAGGGAATAAGGGCGAGAATAGAACGAAGTCGGTCAGACACATTGGTCTTTATCACTTGGTTGAGAATCTTTGCGGTTAAAGTCTGTCAGCTGACTGTAGTGCAGCAGATTGCTGTAAAAATCGTTCAGATAGTGAAACAAGCATGAAATTTGGCACAAACGTTCCTAAGACTACGCTCTCTTAGAAAAGGGCGCTGGCCACCTGAAAATCCAAGATGGCGGCTATTTTTCAAAATGGCCGCCATCTATGTTGAGATTCACTGGTTTGGGAGCATCTATTGGATGGAATATGCCAGTTTTTTTTTTTTAAACCTCGACTTTTAGGTTATAAAAATGTTCCATACCACACATTTTATTGAAAACCCTTACTAAATGAATTGTAACCAAGATGGCGTACAAAATGGTTGCCATAAAAGTTTTTTTTTCTATCCACAGCGCTAGCAGACATAGAGACCAACTGTTTTTATTTAATGGTATATTCATGTGATCAGACAGTTTAACTAATATGCTATTTTCAACTGAAATAGTAATGGTATGGTCACATACAACATTGTGTCTAAGACTGTAACCATAAAAAGAAAAGAAGAGAAATACGGACTAAACGCAACCAATCTATGTATAGGTCTCTCAACCTACACCTTTGAAAAATTCGAGGATAAGAAGGTAGGCATAGCATGACACGTTGGATGCTCAAGCTAGATTATCTACTGAAGAGAGGGCAATATTTATCTAGACTTCACATTTGCAAGTGCACAGAGCTGTGCAGGGAAGACCCAGCTTGTAGCACTTGCACCTTTCCCGACAGCCTGCTTTGCATCCACATTTGGTAAGCTGTTGGCAACTCTTGGCTAAGGGCGAGTTGGTTGTCCAGAGGACTTGCCATGCTTCACCAGACTTTTGCCATCCCCACTCAGCAGGGTTCTCTGGCTGTGGCTGACACTGGGTGGCCTGCCCCCACACACAACCAGCCTGGTACGCAGCACGCTTGGTGTGTTGGAGGAGAGCTCCCCTGGTTGGTGGAATGGCCTCATATGCCCTTTGTTTTCTGGCAAACATATCAAGTCTAGCCTCATCCACAGTGCCAGCAGTGCTGGATCTTTCATACATAAGTATGACAAACCTCTCCAGGACCTTCAGGTCACTCTCTTCCACTCTGAGAGGGTAGTGACTCAGTTTGGAGAACACAGTGGAGGCCTCTGGAAAGATGTTCCATGTCTGCCAGGCGGTCTTCTTGCCCTTGCTCCGGAAGGCTGACACTGTATCACAGCCTGTGAACGCATGGAAGAAGAGCATGCCATTCACCTTCTCCTGGCCCAGAGAGTTGCACAGGTCATGCACAGCAATCCAGCGCAGGCTCTGGCCTTGGCCAAATGCCACCCATAGCTTCTCTAGCCCTAGATTGTGGAGAGTGGAGAAAGCACTGACTGCAACGACAAGAACATCTGTGTCATTTGCTTTAACCGTGATGGTCTTGGCTCCATGTTCTGTGGCATATTTGGCGTGGAGAAAGATGCGGGTGTCAGCTTCCTCATGAGAGCACTTTTCCAGTCCCTGAAGACTAGCCTCATGAGTGCTGAGGACAGCAGACCCTTTCGTGGCAATGACAACATTTGTGGCAGACATCTGGGCAACTTTGTCTGCCAGGAACTGGAACAACTCTGTCTTGTTGGCATCGTGTCTTAGGAAATTGCGCCAGTTGGATGGAATTGTGTTCTTGTCTGTCACCTTGCGCCTTCCTCCTTGACCACGTTGGAGCCTGGTCTCAGCTTTGAGGCTGGATGTATTGTATACATCAAATACAAGATGTGATGATGTGTACTTGCTGCTATAGGATTGTATCACAGGCAAGAAGTCGCAAAGTGCATAGCCCTCAAAGGTCTTTCCTTTCTTTGGTGGCAAGGCATGGACAAAGCTGATCCGTCTACAATGAGGACATCAGTCTTTGGTTCTTTGTCTTCTAGTGTAACATGACTCTCCAGGACCGAGGTCAGCTGAGACTTCTGACATGTGTACAGCCTACCACCCTCACTAAGGGAAGCTGGGAATGTTTGATTCTCGTGCTGGAAGAATTCCTGCAGATCACATTCACGGCTCTGACAGGATATAAATAGCTTTGAGAAAAGCTGGCAATCCTCCTTCAGAAGTTTCTGCTTTGACTGTTCTACAGGAGCAGCTTCTTGCCTGAAGAAGTCAGTTCTGTTCTTCTTTATCGGCTCATAGAAGGAGACTGCATTGTTTGCCAAAGAGTCTGAAAACTTCTGAAATTTAGTGCGGCCCCTGTTCAAGGTGTGTCTGTAGAAGTTCTGCTGAGCTGGGGTGGGCAATGTCTTTGTTGTCAATGGAATACAGATCCTGGCTCTCTTCCTGAAAAGGACTTCCCAAGTGTTGCAAAGCCAATGACAGCTTGCTGACTCTCTCCAAGAATGTCTTCTGCGCATGAGGTGTTTGTTCATGGTGTGTTGTCTGCTCATTAGACTCCTTACTTTGAACCTCTGTTTCGTATGCAGACACCAAGCGGATGATCTCTGGCCAGCCACCATCCATCTTCTGAGTGCTGACGGATCTTCAGTCAGCCCAATGGCTCCGCCATCAGCCTTTATAAAGGCATTGGTCTGCTCATGAGCTTGGTCAGGTAGGACCTTTTTCTGTTGTAGAGGGCACAAAGACAGGCATGGTGATACTTAAACTCCTGTGCAATGACATCCCCACCAGTCAACTTAGCAAGGAGCTTGCCATCACTAAGTATCTCTGCACATTCACGCAATTTCAAGTCAAGGCCCTTAGTACTAGCCTGTCTGAGATCAGATGCAGGTGCCACTTTCTCACAGAAAATGCAAACTTCATTGTCATGACTGGTTCGGCGCAGTTTTGCACGACTAGTCTCAGTGTTGCTGGTCTGGTCATTGGATTGTCGCTTTCTTGCACGGTCCAGTTTAGTGTTGTTAAACAACAAGCGACAGTTCACATGGTATTTTGCTGCATTTTTCCTGAGAGTGGCCTCTATGCCATCACCTTCATCCAGCCTTGCTGGATCCATTATCAGTGGCATTTCATTAATTTCACTGAACATGGGAATGTTCCTTGCCAGCATTGTGTACCCATCATGGTCTAGGACATGATGACTTGGAGGTGATGTCAAGTGCTCACCTCTTTTGTCCTTCTGACAAAGACAACACAAACTCCAGTTTGTTTTTCTACTGCTCAATATTGGATTGGCATCACATTCTGCCATGATTTCACTTTTGATTAAGGCCGAGGGGTTATCCTTTTACCACCTTAAACAAAGCACACATTCCTGTATGGGATTCAACTAGGTTCGGTCTCCCTACACCTAGCCCGATCATTCATCCAGTGCCATTTAAGTCCCGTGTGATCTGTACACCATCCGGGTAAGTACATGAACCATCATGTACAGCCCCCATACCCTTGGCTCGGCTCTCCCGCGCTGGCACATCCTGTCTATTCAGGTGCGGCTATCTAACTATAGCTGGTCTGGGGCTGTTAGAAAGCATTTGGGACACTAAACTAAACTATACTACAACTACTAGTCTAAGACTACAGGATTAGTAAAGCTGGATTAGTTGGCACTGAACCCCATGCTGAGTTACACAGCAGTGATGTCACCAGTGTGCCCTGGTTGTGTGCAGACATACACTCTTTTACATTTATTAATTTTCCTTCAAATTGATGAGTTATTCGAAAGAGATGGCCTCATTAGGATCTAAAACCACAGAAACCAAGATCCATGCTTAAAACGATAATTGTTGAACGGGCATTATTTCTCATTATAATTATTGTTTCTACCTTTTCTTGGCAGCCATATAGCCCCCATATTTAAAGGTAAACTGTACTGGGAAGCTACAGAAACATAATATTCACAAGAAATAGTATGGAAGAAGTGAAAAATTAGCCAAAATCTGTCGATACTGGCCGCCATCTTGGAATTTGGCCGCCATATTAAATTTTTTGCGTGGCCAGCGCCCTTTTCTGATAGAGGGAACTTTAAAGAGCACTTGTGCAAAATTTCATGCTTGTTTCACTATCTGAACGATTCTTATGAAATATGCAATTATCTGCTGCACTACTGCGGCTGCTTTTGTGCTTATGACAGTAATATTTAATATTATCTCGTTGATTTCTGGTGTTAAACTTTATAAGTATACTTCAGAGGAAAGAGCATTGAATGAGGGTTATGATAATATATTATATTATATTATATTATATATATTATCATAATCCTCTGAAGTACTGTCTGACATAGGCCTAATGTTTACATGTTTCCCCACACACTTCCATTAACTGCCCCACACGCTGAATAACAATCCTTCCTTCTCTTTCAATTATTCATCAGTTAATGAATTATTCATTGAACTATTCACTAAATAATGAATTATTCACTGTTCTCTCAGCATACTCGTTCAAATAGAAACATAATGATGGCGATTTCAGGCTTCAACACTGAACCTGTGTATAGGTCTAGGTTTGCAAAGTGGCTCCTAACTTCTGTGCCTTGGCAACTCCCCTATATGCCCTGTAGTCAGGGTATCGCTTACAGTATGCCCTGTGGGTAATGATTTAGATGATAGCAAAGCAGTTAACCATCGTGAATTGCTTTAAATATGCTGCTTTTTGCGCAAATGATACGTCACTGTAAGGCTGGGGGTGGTGGTGGGGCACCAGTCATGGATTTGGCACGTCATCTCTACCCAGGAGGGAGCATAAACAGGGGTAGTTTCAGCTCCTGTGGGCACATACCCCCTTTCCTCTGTCCGCCATAACAACTTTACACGAAAATATGAAGAACAAAACCACAAAATCGACGTCTCAAGCTTTTTAAAAGCCCCCCCCCCCGCCGTGTTCCCCGTTTTTGATAAAAATTTTATTTTTCATCATGAAAAGTCCACAAAGAATATACCAATACACACATTGTCAGGGGTATTCTGGGGCATTCTGGGTATTCAGGGGACTTCCGAGCATTCTGGGTATTCAGAGGACTTCTGGGGCAATTCTGGGTATTCAGGGGAATTCTGGGTATTGAGTAGTGGAATCTGGGGCATCGGCACTGCCCTGGTGGAAGAGAGAGAGAGAGAGAGAGAGAGAGAGAGAGAGTCTCTGTGGGCTCTTCTTTCCAACTGCCTTCTCCGGGGTCATCATTCTCTATTATAGTCTCTTTCTGTTATTAATAATCACTCTCTTTTGATGACGTCATCACCCCTAAACCTCCCCCCCCCCACCCATCTTCATTCCATGGAATCAGCCTCAGAGTCCTTCAAGGAGGAGAAGAAGAAGAAGAAGAAGAAGAAGAAGAAGAAGAAGGAGGAGGAGGAGGAGGAGGAGGAGGAGGACGAGGGAATTCCTGTTGCCTCTCTTCCGGGGAACTGGAACTGGAACTGGAACAGAGAGAGAGAGAGAAGAGAGAGAGAGAGAGAGAGAGAGAGAGAGAGAAACAGGAGACGGAAGTCTCTGTGAGATCTGCTCCCTAGCCTCGCTCCTGCCCCTACAGGTGACGTCTTCTTCTCAGGCTTTTTTCTTCTCTTTAATTCAAATCAGCTCTGGGCTCACTGAGGCCTGTTCGAGGCTAGAAGTCCCAGACCAAACGGCGGTTGGGTGCCTGTGCGAGGCTACAAAGACGGGGTGGCTCAGAAAAAGACAAACCATACCAACATGGCGTTCGTATGCAAGAGTTCGACCCTGACTTCAGCCGCACATAATAAGGAAGTGTCTTGGCACAGTGTCCAGTGCAAGTGACTGAGAGTAAATAAAGACTCATAATATTTATTATATCGTGTTTATGGGAAAGACTTCATTAAGTAGCAAAGTGAGGACCGCTTTGTGTCACACTCTGTAGACGACGACGGAAGGCGAAGTCAGAGCCACTGGAGCATCGGGAACCATGGGGAGGGGTGGGGGTGCCGTGCAATGGCAGCGAGAGAGATAATAATGACGACGCGAGATATTAGACCAACGACTCCTGAATCAGATATGAAATAAAGTGAGATGAAATCGCCTTTTCCCTCCAGAACCAAACTTGATATGGCGACAGCTCTGTCGAATGTGGCTTGATTTAACCCAGTGAGGCTCAACAGAGGTTTCACCTCACTGACATCCGGGGTTATTATGCTCAAAGAGAACAGCAACAGGAGGTGATGACGAGGTTGGTTTCGGAGAGACAGGAAAGGAGGAGAAGAGAAGACCACCTAGACCTATGCTGTGGTGGGCGGGACAGACCTTCTCACAAGTTGATGGACTCATTGATTGATAGGTTGACTGATCGGCTTGTCTCGTGGCCAGTAGTGGCTGTATGTACACCAGAATGTAGAAACTACTCATTCTTTTCGGTTCACATAGTGACTTTCATATGAGAGAGAGAGAGAGAGAGAGAGAGAGAGAGAGAGTGACTTTCATATGAGAGAGAGAGAGAGAGAGTATAGGAGGGCTTCATTACCAACAGTCTTCCGCGCAGCTCAGACGGTATACATAGGTGTTCCCGTCACGTTATATATTGTAGGAATTTTGTTTCAAATCAGCACACAGACATTATTCCGGTGTCTGTTACTTGCAGTTCTTACAGTGCTGGGCCACAGTGCTCAATCAATCAATCAATCAATCAATTCCTGTTCATGATTCCGAAACCGGTTCAACTGTGCACCGCCACAGCAGGAGGCGGCGAGGGGGGGGCGAGGTGAGGAGCTTCAAGAGCTAGACCTACTCAGTGAGCACAGCGTTGATGGCGACATTCATTTTCACCTCTGGGAGAAATCTCCGTAAAATCTGTATGTGCAGTGGTCGCTGAGGGAAGCATTCGTCCCTGCTCTCTCTCTCTCTCTCTCCGTTGCGAATCC
>JANJGK010002486.1:97500-125574 GCA_039081455.1 Macrobrachium rosenbergii | reverse complement strand
GGGAGGACAGACAAGATCAGATCCTCTCAGATTATATATATCTATATATATATATATATATATATATATATTTATATATATATATATATATATATAATAAAATCTGAGAGGATCTGATCTTGTTTTTCCTCCCCTGGGTGAAAGTAGGGGAGACATGACACAGCCACCCACCCTCTGCAAATCAGTTTGTCTGCCCCAGGTGGGGACGGGGTAGGCGGGGGAATGTGGGGGTATGGGAGACACACACACACACACACACACATATATATATATATATATATATATGTGTGTGTGTGTGTGTGTGTGTGTGTATACACACATACATACATACATACATACATACTGTCTATATAAAGTGATGGGAATTATTCATTCATGCTTCATAACTCAAGTTTTAGGGAAAAACATTTTTTTAAGTCATTAAAACTTAAACTTCTTTATCTCCTTTAGCAAAATAGAATGTAATCATTACAGTTTCGACCGAATTTCGTAACAGCATATTGTACCTGTAATTACACTTGCAATGCAAAAAATTAATAATTTGCCTTAATACGAATTTCAATATTGAATTTCCAATTTGGATCCGTGGCGATATAGAATCGGTGGAAATTAATATCTCCACTTTGTACATGTCAGAACTGACAAAAAAAGTTAGTACACGTTACTATTTAATATTATAATTTAATCAACCCGTTCTCTAACAAGAGCGTGTTAGGTGACGATCAAGTTGGTGAAAAGTTAATGAGAACAGATGCATCGTATCAGATTTTTACCTCAAAGATTTTAAGCAAAAAAGCCTGTCAACTGGTCTGTGAACAGTATTTCCATCAGCTTAGATATGATAAAAAAAATGTCTCTTTAGAATCAATTTAAATACGAATGAGGCGAATTCTTCCAGGCAACACACAAAAAGCAGAGGCAGACAAGGCGAAGAAACTCGAGGACAGGGGAACGAAACAGCTGTCAGTCTCCCTACGGCAACAGAAAGCATGCAGTCACAGATACATCTTCCGAAAGCTTCCATTAGGAACTCATTTTTGTTATCGAGTTTAAGAAGTAAGCATTTTGAGTGATAACATTGATAACTCGTGGAACACGGAAATATTCCGCGACAAAACCGAAGACACGCCAATAGGCAAATCTGTTGCAGATGCCACTTCTGTTAACCGAAACTACAGCAAGCTTTGGGAGAGCTTGATGCATCATCAGAATCACACAAAAGCGTCCCATGTGCTATAATTCAAGGAATGCATAGAGCGGGTACCATGTGATATCGATGAATTCTATAACTGTACTTGATACACATTAAAATTCCAAAGGGATTGCCGATTAAGCACACTCTTAAAAAAAACAAAAAGGTCGTGTTTTCCGGAAGCGATGTGAAAGATCTTCTTGGGTACGGACACAGACACACTAAAATGTGGTCAAGTCCGAAAACGTTGTTACGGAACGTTTCTGAATCGCTTGGGCGAAGGAACTCTGCTCACAGTCTTGCCTTGCAAGGCTCCAAGGCAAAGTTTTGAGCACAGCCGCGATAATCGACAATATTGCCCAGTATTGTTCACACGCTGTTCAGGGTGGACGGAATTTTAGAGTGTTCCCCTTGACGATGAACGATAAGGTGGAATACGAAGCTGTCAAGGAACTGATCATCAGGGAACTTTTATTATTCCGTTTGCTAGAATATTCAACAGATGATTTGGATCTTAAATGGAAAAATAAAGAAGAAATGCTTGTGTCAAATCAACTCTTTCATGAATATCGACCTAATGAACCCAATCTTGACTGATCTGCTACAAGTCTCGTCGCTGTCGTATATAATTAATTAACAAAAATCTGTCGTAGAAGTGATGACTTAAGGCGCGAGGATGGCACAGGGGCTCTTCCACCAACGAACAGGAAAGCAAGGGTCAGTGTCCCGAAAGTAGTTACGGGCAACAAAAAGGACGAATCCCTAGTTACCGACCCCATTCGAAATCAAAGCAATGTTGAAGGGAGAAAAAAATCAAAACTAGGAAGAGGTGGGCATACAGAAATGGCTAAAAAAAAAAAAAAAAAAAAAAGAGCGTAACGGATGAGAGCGTGCGGGGCAAACACCAAAACCTGTTACTAGTAATGAGCTAAATCACTATTACTTTTGGACAGCAAAATAATTTACTCAGTGGATCGGTGTGGGTAACTAAGGATGTTAGTTTGTCGTGTCATTCACTTACTGGATATCTTACCTTAGTTAACAATGGAATTGCCTGGAATCGTGGTCAAGAAGAAACGTGGGTCGCAAAAAATCCTACCAAATTGTATAATGAATGGAAACATTTTCACCGCACGGTAAACAGCTCATTCTTGTGTAAGGACAAAAGAGAAACAAAAAAAGCAAAACCTAACATAAATGACATTAAAATACAACGATGCGAGGCACCTACAGGAAATGTGTAAACAAATAACATAATGAACGGAAAGAAAAATTTGAAATTCAGATGAAATCGGGAAAAGGAAAAATTATGAAGTGTTCGGCAGATTCACGCAGATGGAGAGGAAGCGATCACATTAATCGGGACGCAGGTCACGGAGTGGCATCGTCTGCTTCCTGCTCACCCCAGATAAAAACGGCGAGGTATCGGAGGCGGTCAGGAAATTGATGTCAGACTCAGAGCGAGAGACAAAGGAATTAAATGAACGCAAAAGCCAAACCAAATCAACTGGATAACGTAGCCTCTCCGGCATCAAAAGGCAAACTGTTGGATGGTCATGGAAGTATTGAGGTATAATCACTAATGGTGGCCTTATTAGAATCATCTTTATAAACTTGTAAACGGGGTACGGAAAACAGTTAACAACTTCTACCTGCCGTTGATCCTTAAGTAATACCAGGTAACCCAAACACTATTGGATCTTTGTTTAGATGAAAAGTTTAATATCTTGATGACCTCTGCAGTCATTTTTCTACTTCACTGACCCATCTGTGACCTAGGCAGTACATAGGATCCACTCGCTGGTTGTTGAAGGTGAGAATAGTCTCATCGTGGTGTGAAAAAGTTAAATATATCTTAGTTTAACCAGATCACTGAGCTGATAACCAGCTCTCCTAGAGCTGGCCCGAAGGATTAGATTAATTTTACGTGGCTAAGAACCAACTGTTTACCTAGCAACGGGACCTACAGCTTATTGTGGAATCCGAACCACATTATGACGAGAAATGAATTTCTATCACAGAGCTTTACCCACCCCCAATGAAGAACTCATCATGGTATGAGCTGCCGTATGGGTGAATAGCCTACTGTAGCTATCAAATCCTGAATTCTCTTGGTAAGAAGTCACGCAAAAAAAAAAAAAAAAAAAAAAAAATTAAATATACCATTGAATACAAATATCTAAAAATAAAAATTAACTTGGCAAGGCTCCATATGACCATCTGTTGTCGATACTTAAATCGCTCTTCAGCAAACAGCTCCCCAGTTAAATCCTCAGACCACGTTAGACCGACTCTCTGTACCTGTCGAGAGCTCTCGCTGGAACCAACAGGCCCCGAGAGTCAGTCACTCAGTCTCTCCCTTCGATTGCTGCCCCTTATACTTTGTGTGTTTATTTCATGTTTCGCTCTCCATACTTTCCATATTTTATATGACTGCTTTAAGCCTCAGTATGCCTTAACTTTAATTCTATTTAAATTTTACAGCTTTGAGAATGGGACAGAGAAAGTCCTGGAACGTAAGGCATGTAAAGTAGATTGAACAACGGCATTGGCCTTCTTCCTGTACTTGCCGAATATATATATATATATATATATATATAAAATATCTATCTATCTATCTATCTATCTATCTATATATATATATATATATATATATATATAATTTCATCATCACATACTTTTCCTGATCTGCTCCACTGTCAAAAAAATTCGAAGCCACTATAATAATTACAATTTTGTTGATAAGGAAAAAGATATTATCTTATTATTATTGGTGGTAGGAGTGCTACCAGTTAAATTACCCTCACATCTCAAATCGGCACTAAATGCAAAAACGAAAACAAAAATGCAGAAACTGCCATCACTTGAAGTGAAATCCCTCGTAGGCAGGTAGTGACGTCAGCGCCCATCATGCGGTACACTGTAGGAATTACTTAAGGTTCTTTGCCATGTGCAACCCCTTTCATTCCTTCTACTGTACCTCCTTTCATATTCTCTTTCTGCCATCTTACTTTCCACCTTCTCCTAACAATTGATTCATAGGAGAACTGCGAGGTTTTCCTCCTGTTACGCCTTTCAAACCTTTTACTGTCAATTTCCGTTTCAGCGCTGAATGGCCTCATAGGTACCAGAGCTTGACCTAACAAGGCCTAACAATGAAGTTCGCTTCTTTTTTAGGCTGTGTACCTAAACGCTGAGCCAAATGAACTGAGTGGATGAAAGGAAGATAACGACGCTGTACAATCTCTAGGTTTTGAAGGCTTCGCCGAAGGTTTATCGGATAGCAAACTGCTTTTCGACTTGGAATACAAAGGGAAAAGCAAAAGACATGACTTACTCCTTCTCAGGTCCCCTCTAACTAGTCTCTAAGTCAAATTACTGAAATATTAGTTCGCTAACTTATAAACTACCTTGACGGAATTTGTTTAGAGAATCATTTCCTCCATTTTATTCCATGTGCAGGGTAATGAGCCGGGCAATTTGGTAGTCTTTTCTTACAAGAATCAATTTTCATCAGAAAGGGGTTCGGTCCTTACTCCATTTTAGATTTCTGTAAGAGAAAACTATTGAGACGGCTTTGCCTGTCCGTCAGCACTTTTTCTGTTAGCCCTCAGATCTTAAAAACTACTGATGCTGGAGAGCTGCTAATTGGTATGTTGATCATCAACCCTCTAGTCATCAACATACTAAATTGCAGCCTTCTAGCCTCAGTAATTTTCATATTACTTAAGGTTAAAGTTAGCCATAATCGTACATCTGGTATCGGTATAGGCACCAACAACACAGGCCATCACCGGGCCGTGGCTAAGAGTTTCATGGACCGTGGCTGAAAGTTTCATACAGCATTATACGCTGTACTGAAAACTCGATTGCGCCGAAGAAACTTCGGGGCCATTTTCAGTTGCTTCCTCTCTTCCATTATTTCTTTCCCACTTAATAGATTTCCGTAAAAACATCTCCAGTTTTTATCGTCCGTTTTATAGGTAAAACTGGGAAAAATAATGATAATAGAAAGGGTCTACATTATTATCAAACTGAAATTTAGCTAACTGAATTCTTAAGAACTGAATAGTGTAGTCACTGATATGTGATTTCCAGCTGTGCGGCTGAAGCAGATTTGCAAAAATGAATTTCCAACAGCGGTGCTAAAGGAGAAGTATGAAAGTGCGCAATCTAATTACAACAGAGATAAAGATTGAACTTTGACTGACTCTTGTTGACTTTTGGCCTGAACCTGTAGAAAGCTTGACACAAGGTCGAACACTTTATCCACTTATTTATCTATTTTATTTATTTATATTTATTTATGGATATATTTGTTTTAGAAAATACATGCATAGATAAGCCTGAATTTGGTTGAGAACAAGTCTCTAAATGAAGTTCAGGATGTTCAGACAATCGTTGTTACTAACTCATATTTTAGAGAAATAACAGACGAATTTTTTTTCTTTGAAGCAAAAAAATACCAGCTGCCTTTGGCGCTAAATCTTTATGCGATTTAGCGGAAAAGTCTTCCAATTACGGATGTACCTTTTTAACTGAAAATAAAAACTCCAGCGAAAGGATAATGAGACTAATTGAAAAGGTCATTCACAGCAATTGAGGAAACTTTCTCTCTCTCTCTCTCTCTCTCTCTCTCTCTTTCTCTCTCTCTCTCTCTCTCTCTCTCTCTTTCTCTCTCTCTCTCTCTCTCTCTCTCTCTATATATATATATATATATATATTACTGTTATTAATCTTGAACAACTTTTCATATACACATATCATATGTTAACAAAAAAATTAAGTAAATGTATATATATATATATATATATATACACATATATATATATATACATATATATATATATATATATATATACATATATATATATATATATATATATATACATATATATATATATATATATATATTTATAAATTGCGCGATACATGTAATACATTGAGCGTCATTTTTTTTATATATCATGACATGTGCAGTAGAAGTTCTCGGTTTGAGCATATTCGCAACAATTTCTAGTGAAATCTGTTTTCTAGATTACTGATAAGGATCTGTTCGCTTTACCTAGTATATCTGTTTGGGATGAGGATGTCGCTCTTTCCAGAAAGGTGTACTTTTCCATTTGCATAGATCTGATGTTATTTGGCGTTTTCATCACGAGAGCTTTCCACGATAATTGATTAATCTTGAGCAGTGGTTTACTCTCAGATTTATTGCAAAGCTTCCCACCAAACATATTATATTCCTCTAATTTCTATTACTTCTCTTTTACAGAATTCTACACAAGACCCAACCAAGCAAGGTCAAAAGTCTCCACACACGCAGAAAAACGCACTATTCATTGAGATTAAATCCTTACACCTGCATAGATTTAATATATAATAAAAATATTCAAGACCTAATATTCAAATAAATGGAGAAACAAATCCACAGTTATTTATATGTACTGTACATGTACTTAAAGATAAATCTGTACAGAAAGCTTTCGGGAAACTGATCTATTGAAAAGGGGAATCGAACAGTTTCCCGAAAGCTTTCTGGGCAGATTTATGTTTAAATATATGAACATATAAATAACTGTGGATTTGTCTCTCTATTTTAAGACTCATGCTACTATGAGTATTTTTTTTTTTAATTCAAATAAATGGTAGGAGTTTAAGAAATTAAGAAACTCCTTCGGCACAACATCACCATCCCATGTTTAAACCATCGCGTCACTTGTCTGCTTATTCCAAGTCTGTCGAAAGGCACAACAGAAATGGACATATCTAGAGACCATCCAAACTTTCCGTCGTAGATTCAAAGAAAGTTACCAAACGTTTCAGGGCAGAAAAGATTTGAGACAAAGTTCTGGATACGCCTCTTGGCTTGCTTTCACTTGTTTTTTTCTTGTTACTAAACTTCGCCATTGCAGCTGTGAAGTTAACTGTTTTCGTAATTATTATTATTATATTATCAGGAACAGCCAAACAAGCGTGGGACGTTTCGGCTTTAACACACTAAGCCATTTTCGACCTAAACTAGAGGCAAAACACCAAAACATAAAACACTATACTAGTAAAATACAAAATCAAAGAAAGGTCAAACTCGAGAATGGTTTTTTTTTTTATAAACTACGTTACCATAAAAAAACACTACTCGGGAAAGAAAACAAAGTGACTTAAAACTAAATAATTCAGTGAATTACAATAGCCGATAAAACTAAGAAAAACACTGATGACAAAACAAAACAAAACAAATCAAAACAAACACAGAACTAAGAAACATTAAAAGAGACAAACAAACACGAAAAGAAAAATTACACAATAGGTAATTAGCCTAATGACTAGAAAGCGAGAGGATAGAATATCAGTAGATTATAGATAACGGAAAGGATGACTGATCCTGGTTGAGATGTGGCTTAAGTTTGTGAATATATAAAGATTCTAAAATCCTTAAATCAGACAATACTGAACAAGAATCTACAATTTTAGAATCCCTTATACTAAGCCTTGCCTGATTGCATCTGCTGCAATGTTCACGGATGGAAGAAGACTGCTGCTTGACTGTCGCTGATCCCTGCATGCTGGCAGTATCTCGTTTTGAGCGCCTTTATGGAACTACCCAAATACCCCACTTGGCAGCTGGGAAATGTATAATAGTAAACAATACCAGAAAGCAATAAATTAGGCACTTTATCTTTGAAAGGTAGTAAGCTTTTTATTGTAAAATCATTACTAAAAATTAATTTAAAAGTAATCTGTGGATAAACCCAAGTTGCTTAATTGATACACCAATGTAAGGCAATTTGCAATAAAGAAAACTAGTTTAGGAACTGTAGCAACTGGCATTTTAGGACTGTAAACACCTTCCAAAAACAGCCCAATAGGTTTAAAGACCAAATTGGTTGGATAACCATTATTTGCGAAAAATTTTACCAAGCATTCCTTCTCTTCATGAAACAAAGTGAAATTGGAGCATGAATTATAAGCCCTGTAGATTAAAGTTTTAATTGCATTCAGTTTGAAATGTTTGGACAGTGACTGAAAAAACTCAAACCTAATCCTGAAAAAGTGGGTTTCCTGTAAACATCCAATGAACTCTCGGATTTGTCAATGAAAATAAATAAAAATGGTATGTTTTTAATAATAATAATAATAATAATAATAATAATAATAATAATAATAATAATAATAATAATAATAATAATAATAATAATAATAATAATAATTATTATTATTATTATTATTATTATTATTATTATTATTATTATTATAACCACTGTTTCAGATTTTCGTTAAATTTGACTAGAAGGTACCCATGGTCTCCTGCTTGTATGACCAAAATTATAATGAGCTAGGCCAAAGTCAGCGCAACGAGGTGACTGAAATGTCACTTGGATATAGATATTTAAAAAAAATATGAATATCATTTCTCATTGCTTTCACTTTCCAATGATATGCTTCTCAAGGGACTGGAATTTCCAAAATGACGAATCATAGTACATGCATATTATTGTGATTTCCGACATTGTTAGAAAAAGGTGAAACCTTAAGAGAACCTGAGCGCCATTCAACGACTTTCGCATCTTATACTCCTAAATGAGTATCAGAAATTGATCTATAACGAGTCCTTAAGAAAAATGAACTGCAAAACTGCAAAAGGGTCTCACAAAATCTTTGGCTGATTTCTCTGGGGTTTAAATGAAAAATTTCACTGTTGCTGTATTCAGGAACAAACGGTCTTTCACAAAAAGGGAATATTGTCTTCCCTGGTGTAAGTTGTTCATTTTCATTCGCAATTAGATGATAGTAGCCTTAATAGTAGTACTACTGTAGTAGTTGTCGCCCTACAAAAATTTCCATTATTAACTATTAACATATTATTATTAGGTAGTAGGCAGTAGCAATAGTCAGTGTAACAATACTGTAGGTATGTTTTCATATTCAGCATCAATTTTTCATTTTTGTCACCTCAGTTAATGATTCCTCGGTGAGCAGTTGTGGTACATTGCGCTATTAGAGCTGTTTACCTGAGAGGCAATAACGCATCTAGAGTAGAAGAACGTTCAGCGATAGGTTGTAGGCAAAGACTGTATCAGGTTCTTTTATTTAAGCCAATGACATTTTCTTTTCCAGTCACCTACCGCGAATGAAAATCGCATAACCACCAAGAAATATCAAACAGGTAGCCTAGGGGATTGGAGTCGAAGCAGGGCAGATGTGAAGGGAGGTCCCACAATAGCTGCGTTTTGGAAGGGAAAGCCGGGCTATTATGATAGGCAATGTATTGGTCCCTATGTTAAGAGGCGGAAAATTCCAGCAGGAGAAGAGAAAATAAGAACTGTAATTAATTACTTGTGATCTAGGGAAATATTAATAACAGATTCTGTGATTGTCTGACTTCTTGTTAAGGGCAATAGTGATAGACTAATTGGAGCGGTTGCTAGATTTAGGGTGCATACTAGAAATGAGAATGGAGATAAGCTAGTGGCGATTCTTTTGTCATAAGGGCTAGATTTATCAAAACAAATAGTCTCCCTCCTCCGCTAAAACAAGTAAAGACTTCAATCTTTCACTTACTGTACGTTCGTTGTCATACGGCCTACTCTATCGCTTCGAGTGTCATTTATGCAAAGATGTCTTATCGTACAGATTAAATATATTGCTCTAATGATTGTGCTCGAAGATTTGATCATTTACTCCTTTCAATAATTTTACCCATTGCAACAGGAATCATTTAGTCATTCATAATCATTAACATTACGATCAAGAGGTCGTTAATGTTCATCGGCTCAAAAGTCATTTGATCATTTACTTTCAAGTAAGTAAGAATCAATTGTCAGAGCGTGGGGAGAAGAACACCAATATAGCTTTTGTAGTTCAAAGAAAAACTTTAATATTGTCCGTCCCTGAAGCGTTGGGTGAGAAGTATGTTTAAAAAAAGCATGATCATGCGGTCCTTAACTTTATTAATCAAGGGGAATGTTCCAGTAACACTTCTTATATCACGTAGTAATTAGTGGAAATCATTGACATTATTATCTCATTTATGAGTGCTGGTTGATAAATCGTACTGGGAACTTTTAGATTTCCTAGTAATATAAATGTTAAGGAACTGACAGTTTATTTCTATTTATAATTATCTTTGTTATTCGAAACCCCGTGATACATCGCGAACTACCGCTGAAATTCTACTCTCTCTCTCTCTCTCTCTCTCTCTCTCTCTCTCTCTCTTTAGAATATTGGGAAAATATTTTGTAGATACGGCCTGACAGTGACTAACAAAGGAATATTTGACCATTACTACATTGATGCAAATTAAAACGAAGTATCATCTAACATTAAATCTAGAGTTATGATCCAGAATGTGACTATTAATATAAATGAATGAAAATAGCATTTTATAATGAGTGATAGAGGAACTGAAATAATTTACTCACTGAAACATTTAGGAATAAAGGATGCAAATACTTTTGGACGTGAAACACAGAGTAGGTGATGTAATGAAAGCAATGTTAACGATAGTGAATTTGAATGCAAGCTTTCGAATGTATGAAAGAACCGTTTATTTTTTTCGATTATATGCAATTTTGGCTATCAAGACAAGCATTAGGTCGCTCTCGGCCACTAAAGGCTTAATACAAATAAAAGAGGAGTTGTCGGGTAGCAAGATAAAGAGATGCAGATAATGAAGGAAATGAAGTACAAGAATCTGAAAATGGAACTGGAGAGAAAACTTCACGGCTGCACAAAGAAGCAATAGGTACAGAAGTTAGACAGCAGGCTGAAGAAAAGAAGCAGGAATGGGAGTAAGGTAAAAGCCTAAAGAAAGGCCACAGCTACGGCAGAAAGAAACGCTACAAGCACCGTTTGGTAATGCCTATAGTTCACCAAGTGTGAATATATTAATAATTACTGTTTCTGAGTAGCCAGTAACTGCAGCAAGATGTGTAAACCGTCAGTTTAGAGGGATTATGCTCATGTAAAGAAATACATATGTATACTGTGCTGATGTACACTGTAACCATATTGTAAATATTGTAATTGTAAATGAGATCAGTTTAATTCTCTCAATAAAAAAAATATAAAAAAATAAGGCGCACCCTCCCCCGCCCGCCTTCCCCGGGATGGGATTTCTCTGATTATCTGATTTCGGTAAATTGGCATCACTCACATACTGCAGTCACTGACGCCAGAATGTTCTTATTCGGTGTAAATGACTTGATGAGACAGCCATCTTTTTCAGTTTTCTGTAAGAGGAAACTATTGAGATGGCTTTCTCTGTCCGTCGACACTTTGTCTGTCCGCCATCACATTTTAAAAGCTACTGTGGCTAGAGGGCTGCAAATTGGTATCTTGATCATAAGCTACTGTGGCTAGAGGGCTGCAAATTGGTATCTTGATCATCCACCCTCCAATCATCAAACATACCAAATTGCAGCCCTCTAGCCTGAGTAGTTTTTTATTTTATTTAAGGTTAAAGTTAGCCATGATCGTGCGTCTACCACCGCAACAACACAGGCCACCACTGCGGCTGAGAGGTTCATGGGCCGTTGCTGAGAGTTTCATACATCATTATACGTTGTACAGAAAACTCGATTGCGCCGGAGACACTCCGACGCATTTTTTACTTGTTTTCTTACGTAACCATACAAATGAGTCAATGCATGTTAATTGATCAGTATAGCGCGAGGACAAATGCTTTTCAAGATTACCATCGTTGAAGGCCATTTGTGTACTTCTGGAACGCAAGAGAAAATATACTAATAACACGTCCTGTAATTCATAAGTGGGATCATTTAAAAGAACAGGACGGAATGTTTTCCGAACCAGATTTCTGCCTTGATTTGCTAATAATTTGTTTATCCTTTTCAGGGGCTTCTTCCATATCCTCAACTTCATTGTGAGTTTCGACCATCTACGGTATACACTTATTCCCTTTTTGCAAGTATATATAGTAACCTGGATAATAGAATTTATCTTTCACATTTATGGTTCCATCATTAAAGCATCTATCCTCGTGTTTACTTCAGCTTAAAATTGATTTCCTTCGTTCGTCGAATACCTTGAGGTTATCGGAAAACATTTTTATCAAATATGTGTACATTTTCTAGACTCACGGTCAAGATGATCAATACAATAGCAAAAACAAGAACAACCTCAAGAGTCCCAATAATATATATTATCACCATAACTTTCATTAATAACTAATTAATGGGGAGGCGAGCCTCTTCAATGCATGTCTCATTGAAAATGGCGGTTGCATCAGCACAATCTGGTTCATAGCAAGGGCTTTTTTCCTCACCGTAGGGGAAAGTTCACGTAATAACTGTCTTTTATTTATTCCAGCCAGCGATCTTTCTCGTTAGGGGCGCTCTCTTTTTCTGAGGAAGCTAGGGCTGGCAAAACATCCAAATTTAGCTCTTCCTCCGTAAGAAAAGAGTAAGAAAAAATCAAAAGTTTTGTACAGGAACTCGATCAGTCGGCTTTTATTCTTTATTCAGCTTACAGATCTCTAAAACGACACCAGGGAATTTCACATTCTTCAAATAAATCATATTCAGTACAACTCACATGGTGATCTAAACTCAAAGAATGTTCCGCAATCTGCAGCTTAATGCTTACACCATGGCAGAAGATATGGCGAGCGACATTAGTAACCTTTTTTCAACTTTACAAAGCAAAACACACAAAGTTTACCTTTTTTGTTCCATCGGTTATGACGTTACATATTACTTATTCCGAGTTTGTTCTCAAGAAAAGACTGAAATGAAACGGGGATACCAAAATGGCGATACTCTTTAAAGATTAACAAGAATGCTTATCAATCGAAAGATGGAGGAATGCTGTGATGACACAAAATCAAACTCCCTTCAAAAGTTGAAGTGAATGTTCCAGCTTATTTTCTTTTCTTTTTTTTAAAGTACGCAGTGAAATGTTTTACATCCGTAAAGACTTTAACTCTAGATTTCCATAAACCGATGTCTCAGCATCTTTTTTTTTTTTTATCTACCCCAGTATATCAGAAATGAGTCTTCTTTTTTGCCTTAGATTTTCCTCATAGGGTTTTTGAATAATAAGCACGGAGTTTCCGTGTTCAATTATCTCTATTTGGTTATTAAGGCTCGCCATTTCCTGCTTTCAGAACCACAATCGGTATAACTTTTACCCCAAAATGGGATATCGTTAAAAAGGCGACTGTACCACTGCACGATTCTCTGGGGAGACTCGTGCACGCTTAACCGAGTTGCAATTCCATAACAATATTCTCTCCCCCCCCCCCCCCTCTCTCTCTCTCTCTCTCTCTCTCTCTCTCTCTCTCCCTCTCTCTCTCTCTCCTCTGACGCTGAGTACTGAGCATTTAATCGACTCCAGGTGGAGAGTAATTACATCAGTAAGCGAGTCCCACTTCTCAATTCATCCCACTAGCAAAAAATTCCCACTGAATGTGAATTATGAAAGTAACGAAGAAAATATACTGTTACGTTTAAAAATTGCTATAAGGTATACTTCATATGAAAGTGACCCATATGTTATCCCAAGATGAAACTACTCACCATCTTGTCTTGTTCATAGTTGCGACATTTAAATACAGAAATTACCTAAACAACTGTGATACAACATCCAGAAAAAAAAAATTATCAATATACATTACAAGGATCAATATTCCTATGAAAGTGAGATCTGCTCCTCTCTATTGGTCTGAAATGCCACTGTAGTGTTATCAGGAATCAAGCTAAAAATAACGTCAAAGGTAGGTTTAGAATAAAAAGAAAGAAATCATAAGAACGTAGCGGTAATATAAAGGCAGCACAAAGAATATTGACGACGTTATCTACACAACAAATAGGAAACATGGCCTAAGATGAGATTAGAAAATGGACGAAAGATGGGGACAAGTGATATGAAAATCCTACATCTTCTCGGTGATAGCGAGAAATAAAATAGAATCAATATTGGACAGGTACTTCCTATTGAGAGACAGAGAGATACTCGAATAAAGATACCATTAAAAGCCAATATACGAATGAGCTCACAAAGAAACTTTAAGATATTCGACAGCTAAAGACGCTTACAACTTTGAAGGTTTAATTTTTAATCAGACATTGATGGACAACAAAAATGAAAATCTTTTACATGGATATGATTATTAGGAAGGAAATGAAAAACTTGATAGCATAATTTATGAAAGTCACTAAAACGATTCATTCCGAGAAGTAATATTTCGAAATTCTTTCAAAGAAAGTTTTAGGTTTATAAAAGAAAATACCGACATCGATTCCTACTAAAAGCGCAGAAATATATAATATGAGTAAATAAACGAACAACAGAGTGAACGTTAACATTAATTATGCCATTTTACGGAAAATGTAGAGGGGAAAGAATTCTAAAGTGAATTCTCTCAAAGAAATAGGAAGACTTGCTATGAGGAGACAAACCTGATGAATCTATAAGCCTTGTCTTTTCATACTTATCGCCTAAAGTCTGATGACTACAAATTCAATTCCCACCATTAATTCCTTAACGACGTAATTGTTCCTAGATCTTTTAGAAAGACCGAGGTGTCTGATCTTTAATGCAGCTCGGCTAATTTTGAACAGGAAGAATTAAAGTCGTATAATGTATCTCCAAGCCCGCTTGCATACCCAGTCTCCCGGAGAACCGTTGCAAAACGAGAACGATTTAAAAAAGAATGAAAAGACCCACCATACTCCCGAGGCACTGAAGGTCCCAAACTGCAAATGAGAGGAGCGAATATGTTCGAGAATTTCTGAAAAGGGATTATTAAAAGCCTAAGATTCCGTATCCCCCCCCCCCCTTTTTTTTTTACCGCCTGACCGAACTTCCCTTTTCGCTCATCACATCCTCATGATGTTGTTGTTGCCTCATTTTAGAAATCAGGAGTCGCTTCTTCGGGAAATTACGGTAGTCGTGTCAAAGTTTCGGTGCTCTTGCAGATCTCAGACTTATTTTTATATGAAATATGAATGAATGTGAAGCAGTAAAGCGAGATGAATGTTTTTTTGACGCATTCCCTAATACTTTCGATGCATGAAGCAAGCATTTTTAAATCTATTAACATTAATGCAAAATAAAACTAATATTGGTATTATAAATATTTTCATCATCATTATCATTACAGAGTTCCTTTTCGTTTCAATCTTGATTTACTTCGCAGGCAAAGGAATTATTAGAATGCAACAACAATATTTATGTATCTTTTTTAATAAGAAATACCATCAAGAGGAAATTATTTCTCAATAAAGCAGAAGTTAACACAGAAGAATAACTTGTGTGCATGTCTAAAAGTGAAAATATTAACGCTGGCGCAACAGTTTTCGTTCTGAGTCAGAAGATAGATCTAAGCAACTGAATGGCAAAATGAGTCATATATTGGGACATATAAAGATGCATAAAGTTCATTATTTTATTCACTTATTCTGGAGTACCTCTGGTAATACCAATATACAATGCATTATTAATCAGTTTTTTCTTGGGGTTCCTCTACTTTCTCATAATCAGGCTAATGGTGTGATTGAAACAGTCATTATGTGATGCCCCAGTAGCAAGAGCCCGTGCTGGCAGGGGCTACTTTAATCGACGACAGCAAAAGCAACACAGTGAATATATTTTTTTATCTGTTTTTATGAATGAGTGAGGGTTGATATAATTAGCTCCCTTCAGTTAAGTATTTGTTCAAACTTGATTCCTGAATCTTATGATCGTAATACCAGCATTAGAATGATCATTTTGTCCCATTAATTTACCTTGCACCATTCACTGAAAAACAAATCACTCTCAATGTAACGGCACTCTTTTAAAGAGCCAAATCTACTTTGAGACTATTTCCTAATATACTGCTGTGCATGACCTCACTACTGGGTAGGAACACATTCTGATACGTAGGAAATCACAAGTACATAATTAAGTATTCTGAAAGTGAAAATCCCAAAAATTCTATCTTGCCAGCTATATTTCTCAAATTATAAAGCTTTTGTATATTTTCAAATATGTGTATATATATATATATATATATATATATATATATATATATATATATATATATATATATATATATATATATATATATATATAATATATATATATATATATATATATATATATATATATATATATATATATATATATATATATATATATATATATATATATATATATATATATAGTAAACAAATCAAAATCATGGAATGCAATACATATTATAAGGCAATATCATATATATATATATATATATATATATATATATATATATATATATATATATATATATATATATATATGATATTGCCTTATAATATGTATTGCATTCCATGATTTTGATTTGTTTACTATTATAGTTATAATGTGTTCTATGTAGTAGTAATTGTTGAAATGTCGTATGTAGTGTTATGTCATATCACAAAGGAGTTAGTGGCTTAGATGACTTAACAGCATAATTTAAAATTAACAATATGTTTTAGTAATAACGTAGTATGTGATTGCCCATTTTGTCTCCCAGCAACATGTGCTCTGTACTCGTGATTTCGAATGGCGTGTTTTGATTCAGTTATCGTCTCAAAAGATAATGTGTTAACAAGTAAGGGAATAGCAATCGAGTTGTGTAAGGGTTTGTCACATATGAGAAAAAGACAAATGATTTTGCAATGTTTCATGTACTGTCTCTGAAAACCAACTTTGGTTCTTCGCCTTGTTTGTGACTGGCCAGCTGCCGTCTGTTTTGATCATGTTGAGATTTCATTAAGAGCTTCGTCCTATATGATTTTCTGCTTGAGCCACGTATGCCTTTTTGAGAGTAAATGCACATGTCTCGATCGATCACATCATCTTTTGTAAGATTGCATTGCTCTGATCTCATATTGTTCTTTCTAGCGCTTTAGTTTTGGTCCCAAAACATTTAACTCAAGAAGTGACATCTTCAGATTGTTCCATTTCTAACTGGAATCTAAAAGTTTGCTCATTCTGATTTCAGAGACCGTCCGTGTAGTTCCCACCTCTCTCCCTGTCTCTTTCTTCAAAAGAGATTAGTTATCAACGTAAAATATTTGTGTGGTCACTGATATTAAACTTAGCTTTTGAGATCTGAATGTAGGAAAAGTGTGTAAATGTGCCTAACAAAAAAGTGTGTTTTGTGGATCTCAAGCAGCTGCATTTCAGGTGATTTTGTGATAGTTCTCACAAGCTTTATGAGGGAAAGTGAATCTTACCATGGTAAAATGAGGTATATTGAGAAATTTTTGCCTTAGTTTAATTGCTTTGGTAAATTTTTTGTGTATTTTTGTGTGTTCTTGTGTTTACAATCTCTTGATTTTTTCACATTTTGTATACTGGTAATTTAACATTTATCTACTTAGCATTTTAAATATTTCTAAAAAATTTAACATTGCATACTTGATTTAATTTTCATCTACTAAAATTTTTTTTTGTTTGATTGATTTAATTTCTTGATAAATTAAAGTTTTTGAGATTTAGTTTTGTTGAATAATTTAATTCAAGAATTAATTAAATTTAGTGTTGTTTTCAAGCAAAAGTAACTTTTTCAAATTGTGAATTCTAATTAAACAACTTTTTATTTAAAAATATATTTTTGTTTTTCAAATAAAAAAAAACAGTATTTCATTTAATGACCACCAGTGAATACGACTAAATGTGTTCACATGTCAAAGTGATAAACAAGCTTTGTTCCTTTAGTTTTGTTGAAGTGAATTAAGACCAGGGAAACAGTTAAAGTTGTTTGATGGAGTGATGACCTTTTGCTCTAGTATATTTCTTGTTTGATTGTTGATACATCACATTTATTTTGATAAACTTAGTTTGATTTTTCACGTGATTAATAAACTCTTTAAGGGATCACTGTTACCTTTAGAGTACTCAGTGGTAATTTTTATTGTTATGAGAGTACAGGTATCTGGCTGAAGTGAGGCAAATTTTTAAATTCTTTGAATTCTGTGATTAGTTGTGTAATAACCAGGTACTTGGAACACATCGTGAATATATATACACACACATACATACTACATACTTATACACACACTCACGCACACACACACACACACATACACACACACACACACACACACACACACATATATATATATATATATATATATATATATATATATATATATATATATATATATATATATATATATATATATATATATATATATGTGTGTGTGTGTGTGTGTGTGTGTGTGTGTGTGTGCATGTGTGTGTGTATATATATACATATTACACCCTCCACGAGGCCGTTGGCTGTTACCTCGAGAGGTTTCACGGTAGCGTTTTTCAGTGTGAGACCGAGCTGGCACAAAACTTCATTACTGTCTCGCTCTCTCTCTCTCTCTCTCTCTCTCTCTCTCTCTCTCTCTCTCTCTCTCTCTCTCTCTCTCTCTCTCTCTCTCTCTCTCTCGACAACCAAGTTACTAATGTGTCAAGGATTAACGGCAAAATCATGTCTACAAAAATACAGTTTATTAAAAAACAAGTCCAACTAATATACAAAGTAGTGCTATCAACTTTAACTAATTAAGTCTCTACATCGTAAGAGTCAAAAACGTCTAACATGACCGAGGTCACGGTATGTCAAGTTCCCTTCCATTTATTTGACCTCTAATCCATCTATCTGAAGAAATATTGGATAAAACAGAACTTTAAAAAATGCACAGAGAAAAATAGATGTGGGACCTCCCCCACGTTACAGACCAAGAACCACCAAAAAAAAAAAAAAAAAAAAAAAAGGCATTAAAAATTCTAGAAATGCAATCAAATTACAAGTGGCATAGAAATATAAAGAAATGGGGATTAAAAATCAAAAGATATTTAAACCATGGTTATATATGAAAAGAACAGTACAGGTTAAACATAAAAATGATAAAACCCATTCGGTCTTTGGAAATCAAAGTCTCAGCTCACCTCTCTAGCAGTTCGTAAGCACTTCCACCGGAGTGGGTCTTTTCTTAGAAAATCACCAGACCCGAATATCTAACCTGTACTCAAAATGGGAAATTTACACTTCCTATGACCCGCCCATCAGAACGAACTCACGAACGAATCCCCAACGGGGAGTGATGCTGACCACGGCCTATTCCAATACTGACTGGCGAACACGTAGGCACTGATTAGAGTTTTCCTTTACCCAAAATATCTCGGGCTAACCAGAAATACTTAACTAACAAAAAAAAAAAAACATCAAATATATAGATTATTATTCTTAATGATTTTCACACACACACACACATACATACATACACACACACACACACACACACACACACACACACACACACACACATATATATATATATATATATATATATATATATATATATATATATGTGTGTGTGTGTGTGTGTGTGTGTGTGTGTGTGTGTGTGTGTGTGTGTGGTGTGTACACATACACACGCACACACACACACACACACACACACACACACACACACATATATATATATATATATATATATATATATACCTGTGTGTGTGTGTATGTATGCATATTATTATCTAAAGTAATACGCCACAGCCCTGATCATTAAGCATTAATCGATTTTAAATCTGAGCCCTGAATAATTATGAAGTAACATCTACAAAGGTTTCTCGAAGTAAAAACAACATTTGAAAGGATTCTTGATTAAGTTTTAAAAGTCATAAACTCTCCCAGTGCAATATCGTATCACTCCAAAATAAATATCGTTAAAGCGTATTAAAAAAATCTATATCCTCTATAGAATACTGCATTTGCCATGCAATCACAAACAGACAATAAACGTTCGATTACACAGTTAGACGTGATGTGAAATCAGCAGTCAGAAGAATATTAAAAGACGCCACACCACTCCACAGTATTGATAAACTAAATGGATCTCCCTTTATAATTTAATCCTTTGGAGCCATTCAACTTGATTTTGAATATATTGGAAAAGGATATGATGAATTTCATAATCATCAGTTTCAACTGAATAAATGGTTCTATTTAATAAACAGGAAATAAGCTTCAGTGTATTATTTGAAATAAGGTATTTTCATGGACAAAATATTATGCCATGAAATCGTAGAACGGCGCATCTTGTTTCATGAATGCTTAATTAAGCGCTTCACATTCAGCTCTCTCTTACACGAACATGATCACTAATAAATCTGATGAACCAGTTTAAAGTTTTCTTGATTGAGTAACAAAAAAAAAAAAAACGAGCACAATTTAAAGTTACATAATTTCTCTCTCTCTCTCTCTCTCTCTCTCTCTCTCTCTCTCTCTCTCTCTCTCTCTCTCTCTCTCTCTCTCTCTCTCTCTCTTAAATAAATCAATTGAGCTCGATATAGGGATGAGGATACAACAATAAAAAAGTAGCATGCAGTCTCGCTCTCTCTCTCTCTCTCTCTCTCTCTCTCTCTCTCTCTCTCTCTCTCTCTCTCTCTCTCAAATAAATAAACAAACTGAGCTTGATATAGGGATGAGGATACAACAATAAAAAAAGTACATGCAGCCTCGCTCTCTCTCTCTCTCTCTCTCTCTCTCTCTCTCTCTCTCTCTCTCTCTCTCTCTCTCTCTCTCTCTCCTTATTTCGTCTGTCTCTCTTTGATCTAAATTGTTAACTTTCAATCCTAACAATGCTATTGATCTTTTAAAAACTTATTTCCCAATTTTTCTTTCTTTCTTTTTTGTAATCCTATAAAATTTCAGTTCGAAGGTCTTTCGAATAAACGAAAGTCCTGATATGACAGTATACATCGCTTGAAGTACCTTTAATGCAAGATCTATTTTTCAAAAGATAAATGTTTATCCTAAGCAGCGATGCCATTAAAGAGACATTCTTACCTCTGGGATTGCCAGAGGTATGAATTTAGGATTCTGAATTCATGAGACGATTAATTTAATAAAAGATATTGTTATGATGACAGCCTACCGCGAGTTCCTGTCAGTTTATTATCCAGACAGAGTTTATAATTTCATCCAAATTCATTTGTAAGTTGCAGCGAAATAATGTCTGGTTTATCGTTTGAGATATTATTCGGGAATTCAAGGATAGATACCCATTATTTTTCATTGATGGTGAACCATTAGCAAAGAAATAATCAACTGGATCTTGAAGCAGGTTCAGTAATATGTTTCAAACTTTTTTCATTTTGAACATGTGCCACACAGACGACCAAACACATACACTTATACATAAACACACACTCACACACACACCCGCACACACACACACACACACACGCACACACACACACACACACACACACACATATATATATATATATATATATATATATATATATATATATATATATATATATATATATATATATATATATATATATATATATATATATATATATATATATATATATATATATATATATATATATATATATATATATAGTCACAAAGTGATGAAGTACCTGGTTATTACACAAATATTAAAACCAAAATTTACCTCACTTCAGCCAGATACCTGAAACCTCATAACAATAATATTACAACTAAAGGTAACAGTGATCCCTAAAACTTGTTTAACACTTGAAAAATCAACCTAAGTTTATCAAGTTATGGGTGAGGTAACAACTGTTAATAAGCAAATAAACCAAGGGAAAAAGGGCATCACCCAATCAAACATTATAAATATTTCCCTGGTTCTAATTCACTTTGATAAAATCAAAGGGAAACATCACAGATATATCACTTACCTTGTACACACACAAATACATTTAATCACTGGTGGTCAAAATGAAACACTGTGCTTTTAAAACTTTAAACAAACAAATTTATTTATAATTTCAAAGTTATAATTAGAGTTCACAATCTCAAAAAGATTTACTATTACTTGATAAAAATATACGATTTAATTAATCCTTAAACAAGTTTAATTCACAAAACTTTATCAAGAAATTAAGTTAACTGAGCAAAATTCAAACTATTAAGACTTATTCAAAATTTGATAAAGAAATCTCAAGAAATGGAAATCAGCACAAGTGTTCAATGTTAAAGTATCAACACAAATTTGGGTAACACTGTGAAATTATAAACGTATGAACATATATGAATAATATGAGAACAAAAACATATTAAAAAATATGCAGCAGAACATAAACCAACAGCAATTTCACTAAGACAAAATCTATTTAAAGATTATATCTATCTCTCAAAAAGATTACATCCACTTTTTAAAAGATCATATTCACCTCTTACCAAAATCACAAATTAACCTTTTACCAAAACCACTCCAGTTTTAACATGGTACAAAACAATTAAACAGCACATTACCTTACTCCTTTTTGTACACTATTACACACTCCTTTCTCATCAACAAATTACACTTTTTACACAGTGTCTGTATAACACAAATATTTCAAATCATTCTCAAAGTTTTTATGTTTCATGGGAGAGTGACCAAAATCTCACAACCCTCTATTTAAGGATGGTGAGAGAGAGAGAGAGAGAGAGAGAGAGAGAGAGAGAGAGAGAGAGAGAGAGAGAGAGATCTTATTGCTACCAGTTTCCTTTCCTGACTAACTAATTTTGGTCCACCATCGTCTGTTATAAGTACAAAACTGGGTTGCCGGACAGTCATTTAAAGAAGGAGGCTACACTGGAAAAATCTTAGAATAAACTGAATTCCTTCTTCTACACTAGAATAAATGAATACAGAATTCCTTCTTCTACAGAATAAACAGAGTATTCTTGGGCTTATTGTTTGACTTGGAAAGGAAATATGTTTTGCTCTTTATCTAAATGATTGGCAGCTGACTTCCTGCTTGTATACTTGTGTAAACAGACACAGACCTTTGAACGAGTCTCGGCTAAGACCTGTCATCCCTAATCAAAGATAACCTGAGTACCTGCCCTTGCTTACCCATTTCCCTGGATGGCTAAGCACAGCTGTGTAAACAGAATGTACTTATCTGATCTGGTCCCAAAAATAACTCTTTTTACAGGATATGAAACTTCTAACTCCACAAAACATGGCATGTTAAGAACATAAAAGAATATATAAAATTTATAAGCATTTCACAACAATACATACATTACAAAGTCACCTCATTACACTTCACAACACAAGAGACATCTGAAAGAAAAAACCATATCAAAATACAAAGCACATATTACTTTCACAGAATATTCACATATTATAATATTCCTCCCCCCAAAAGATTAATTTTCCCGGGTTTGAATCCAGCGATTCAGAACAGGATAAATAATCTGCTCCGATATCATCTTTCCCAGATGTATATTTCACTTTTACATTATACGGTTGTAAACACAAAGACCATCTAGTTAACTGTTGATTGTTATTCTTCATCTTATTGATGAACAAAATAGGATTGTGGTCAGATAACACTAAAATTTCCTCATTATTAGGTTGGTTCACATACACTTCAAACTTTTTCATCGCTGTAATTAGTGCTAATGTCTCCTTTTCCAGTGTAGAATAATTCTTCTGATGTTTCTTTAGTTTTGACGACATGAAGCATAATATGATAGTCAATTTCTTGAAGAAGAACAGCTTCAATTCTGCTATTAGATGCGTCAACTTGTATCACAAACTTTTTATTGAAGTTTGTAGCCTGCAGCACTGGTTTTGAATTTAAAATAGCTTTAACCTTTTCAAAAGACTCTTGACATTCTGGTGTCCAAACAAACTTGTTTTCCAGACTGGTTAAGTCAGTTAAAGGAGCCACCACGGCTGAGAAATTTGGACAAAACCGGCGATAAAATCCAGCCATGCCCAAAAATTTTTGTAGCTGTTTTCTAGTAGTAGGGGGAGTAGCCTTACAAATACTCTCTACATTAGTGTCACGAGGAGTGAGAAGGCCTTTTCCAACTTCAGATCCTAAATACTGAACAGTTGCTTTCCCAAATTCACTTTTCTGTAAGTTGACTGTTAGTCCTGCTTCTTGTAGTTTCTTGAACACCTTCCTTAAAATCTTTAGATGTTCTTCCCAGGTGTTAGAATAAATCACAATATCATCTAGGTATACGCCCACTCCTTCAATTGATCCTAACAGCTGATCCTTCACTTGTTCGAAAGTTGCAGGTGCATTCTTCAGTCCAAATAGCAAGACAGTGTATTGGTATAGTCCAAAATGAGTAATAAAAGCTGACAGCATCTTGGCATCCTCATTTAAAGTAATTTGATAATATTCTTTTAACAAGTCTATTTTTGAAACAAACTTGACTTGCCCAATATTATCAAGTAATTGATCTATAAGAGGTAAGGGATAATTGTCAGCTACACTGATGGAATTCAGTTTCCTATAATCAGTACACATCCTAAATGAACCATCTGGTTTCTCCACTAACACACAAGGAGAACTGTAATAACTTCAACTGGGTTCTGCCAATCCATGCTGCAATAAATATTCAACTTCCTTTTTCAAAACATTTTGAAGCAAAGGAGATACACGGTAAGCTCTTTGCTTCAATGGTTTGCATCTTCTCTGACCTTTATCTCATGCTTTGTCATATTGGTACACTGAGGTACGTTTGTAAAAATCTCAGGGAAATTTTGAATCATCTCACACAATTCTTTGCTTTGTTCAACACTCAGATGTTTTAGTTTGTTCTCCAAATCTTCTAGTATTGAGGAATTGTTCATCTTGTCTCCAGCTCCCAATTCCTAACTAATTCCCCTCTAGGAAACGCCTTTGCATCTCTCAGAATTTCATCTTCATCTTGCTTCATTTCTACTAAACTAATATCCAGATCTATGCTATCCCCGCTATGTAACATATGTGAGTACCTTCCTCACCAGAAAAACTCCTACTAAGGGCTCATGCTACGACATTCTGTTTACCCTCTATATACTTAAGCTTAGCATCAAATTCTCTGATTGTCAAATACCGCTGGGCTCTTTTTGGGGGAAAGATCTGGCTTATTAAAAAGATCCAACAATGGCTTATGATCTGTCAGTACCTCTGCATGATTGCCAAACAATAGCATTTTGAAATGAATGAGAGACGAGACCACAGCAAAGGCCTCTCTGTCTAATACCGGCCATAACCGTTCATTACTACCTCGTGTCTTAAACTTCCTACTGTAAAATGCAATCGGATGGAGTCTTCCTTCGTACTTCTACATAAGGCATGCCCCTATTTCATCATAACTCGCATCTGTTACCAATGTGAAAGGACATTCCAGATCAGGAAACTTCAACACTGGGGGATTTACTGGTGCATCCTTAATTTTTTTAAAAGCTACTTGCTGTCCATCTCCCCACATAAACTGCACATCATCCCTCAGAACATCTGTCAAAGGAGATGCCAGAACAGGGAAAACCCTTCACAAATCTACGGAAAAATACGGCCATCCATAAAAAAGACCAAATCTGCTTCTTAGTCTTGGGAGTGGCAAAATCTACAATTCCCTTAACTTTATCATCATTCACTCTAACACCCTCTTTAGAAATGACATGACCTAAATATACTATCTGCCTCTCCAGAAAATTACACTTTGCTAACTTTATCTTCAAACCCGCTAATCTAAGTCTTCTAAAAACTTCCCTAAGAACTTCTAAATGCTCTTCTACTGAGCCAGTGGCAACTAGGATATCATCCATGTAAAGGAAGATATTTTTCCCTAACAAACCATGCAAAACTGTATTCACTAGCCTAGTAAATGTCATCGAACTGCCTGTTAAACTAAACGGCATCCGTGTGAACTCATAATGCCCCTTCAGCAAAGAGAAGGCCATGTACTTTCGACTCTCCTCGCTAAGCGGTACCTGCAAATACCCTTGCATTAGACCACTTGAGGAGTAGAAGCGTCTCCCTCCTATCTCTACAAATAAATCTGACAAACACACCACAGGGTAGCGATCAGGAATGGTTTTCTCATTCAACTTTTGAAAGTCTACACACACACACACACACGGACTGAACCATCCTTCTTAGCCACTGCTAGCAACGGGAAATTAAAGGATGATGAACTGGGCCTAACAATGCCTTCTTCTTCCCACTTATTAACCTCTTGCTCTACCTGTTCCCTAATCTTAAAAGGAATCCTATATGAAGGAACAAAAATAGGCTTAGTTTTTCCTCCAAGTGAACCTTGTGTTCTAACACATTTGTTAATACTAACTTATCCCCTTCGAGTGCGACTATGTCCGCAAACTCGGCCAGAACATCTACATCCCCAGCATATTCTTTATAATCAGCATTGGCTAACTGATCCCTAAAAACTTGCCTTCTAGCCTGTAACTATTCTTTAGAAAAACTACAAAAATCCCCAACAATATTCGCTGAATTATCTTCATCTACCCAGTCAACAAAGTCGATTGCATAAGTACCCTTCTGATAATTGTGAACTGAATCATTGCAGTTTAGCAATTCTACCCAAGTATCCCCTGAACCTGATACCCTGTTTATAGAACCCGTACACAATGCCCCCTTCAGCTTCTGCTACATTCATCCACACACACCTGTCTGGATTTACGCACTCCTTTCACTCGAACTTTCTTCATCGCAACCATACCAGGACCAAGCACCACATCATCCGTCAAGACCGCCTTACAACACTTCTCACCCCACGACACATGTTCATCATTCAACCCCACATCCTCATGTAAACCCGATCCACCGTCATCCACTACACTCACATCTGTCCCCTCATACAGCACAAACACCCCAGTACTCCCACAGTTATACCGCAGACACCCGTATGAACCGAGATCTTTCGTCTCCGACATGCAGGATGACCCAGTAACCACGTATTCCCCAAAGCACTCCACCGTATAACCCCCGAGAGATAAATCTACATCTATGTCTCCCAAAATCTGTAGCCTGTTTACTTGAATATAGCATACAGCTTCCTTAGCAGGTCTCAAAGAGCGATCGGGAAACATCGATCTGAACAACTCATAATTCATAAGATTAATAGAGGCGCCTGTATCTATAAAGAACCTTACATTTACACCATGTACGGACACAATTGAGACTGGCTTCGACCCTGAGGGTTCTCCCAGCAGTCCTATATCCCAAAAAACACCCATCCAGTTTTCCTTTACAACTGATCGGCCTTTAGACAATGTCTGCCGATCACAAGATCCCCTCGAAAAATTCGCGTGAGGAACTTTCTTATTTGAGCTGCCAAAATTCATAAACGCAGGTCTATCATTATACTGTCTCCCAGACTGGCAAGACCGCCAAGGATGACCATAACTCTTACTACTGTCACAATATCTAACACGGCAAAATCTCTTAATGTATCCCTGCATATTGCAATTAAAGCAACGAGCCCCTGGGATCCGAGAACACAAACCAACCATCGATCTTTGGCAATTACGAATTTCAACAAAATTCTTCGAACATCGGACTGAATCTCCGCGTCCTACACAACCACGGGCTGATCTAAGGAATCTCTGACCACTATTTCCTCTCCCCATTTTGCAGCTTTCTTCTTCGTAAATGAATTCGCTAATATATTCTTGGCTAATCACAAATGCAAACAAAAATTTCCCAAGTCCCGCGAAAGCACGCCCTTTACAGAAAAAACCCAAGGCAAAACACTTTCCCCTGACAGGATTCCCATACAACGTGAAACCTAGAATGTTAATTAACTTTACTCTAACAATTAATTCCTAAAACTCAAAAGAAGGTACAGTGCTAATCAAAACCCACCATTTAATCCCAAGTCAATTAAACCCACCATCAAATCCAAAATTAACGAAACCTCCAATTGAATTCAAAAATTAACTAAACAATTATTTAAATTCAAAATTAAGTAAGCCTAAAATTAAATTCACAATTAAGTAAACTCATAAGTAAATTCACAATGAATTAAACCCATCATTAAATTAAACTTCAAAATTAAATACAAAATTAACTAACCCTCGGAATTAAATCCAAAGTTCTGTCCAAGAACCTTTACTGGTTTTGGACAGAAC
>JANJGK010002486.1:82500-92500 GCA_039081455.1 Macrobrachium rosenbergii | reverse complement strand
TGTAGTGACCAAACCTTTGTAGAGTTCGCTAGGGGAAAAAGACAATTTGCGGAAGATTGGTTTAAATCGAAAGAGGTGGATGACATGGAAAAATTAAAAGAATTGTTATATGTAGAAGAATTCAAGAGGTGTGTTTCAGATAAGTTAAAAGTTCACCTCGAAGAACTGAAAATCGACAATTTACAGGAAGACGCTATTGCTAGCGATGAATATTATTTGTCACACAAGAGTGAGTTAGGAGCATCAGGGACAAGTGTAGAACCGAAATGGGATAGGACAGGTCGAGGTGGTTATAATAAGAGTAAGATGTTTATGCGGCCTACTCATAATAATAATAATAATTTTACGGTACAGGAACCTGTTAATAATGTTAAACGTTTTTCTGTTAATAATGATAAAAGAGGTTATGGTTCCCATGATCCAGAGTGGAAAAAGAAGGTTACGTGTTTTTATTGTAATAAGAAAGGGCATTTGAAGAGTTCTTGCTTTGCTTTTAAAAAATCCTTGCAGGCTAGAGGAAGACCGGTGATGGGAGTCGGCAGAAAAGAAAGCGATCCTGTTCCGACCAGACCCAGTGACCAATGACTAACAGACTGTTTTGAGAGGTATTTGTCTACTGGGAAAGTGTTGTCGGTCAATTCGCCCATTGAAAAGGAAGTAAGGATTTTACGGGATACTGGGGCGGCCCAGTCTTTGATCTTACGGGACGCGTTACCTAAAGATTTTGACTTTGATTATAAAGAGTTTGTTTTGCTGTCTGGGTTTCCTGATTCAGTCGAGTCTTACCCCATCGGAAATTTTCATTTGAAATGTCCTTCTTTTTCAGGAGTTTTGAAGTTGGCATTAGTAAATAAGTTTCCTGTCAAAGGGGTTGATATTGTTTTGGGGAATGACGTGGCTTTTAAGAATAAGACTTGTCCAATTTTGATCAATCCAGAAGTAGCAGTAGTTACGCGTTCTAGTGCTAGAGTTGTTGACGTTGCAACTGATGTAGACTTGAGTAGTTTGGAAAATAGTAGTAGTATTGTAGGAGATATTAATATTTTGAGAGATCATCCGAATTGGACTGTGGAAGAACTTGTTAAAGCCCAGAAAAAGGAATTTCGCGACCTACCCATTGAGTCGGGCGAAGAATCGGACTTGACTGTACCTAAATTTAGAATTATTAAGAATATTTTGTACAGGGTGAGTAGGCCGATGGAGGCTGGTAACTCGGAACATGAAATATTAAGACAAATAATGGTTCCTTATATTTACAGAAATGGTTTGATGTCGTTGGCTCATGAAAGTGGTTTGGCTGGACATTTTGGTGTTTATAAGACGACTAGCAAACTCTTCGCGAACTATTTCTGGCCCAAGTTGAAAGCAGACGTTAAGAAGTTTGTTAATAGTTGCGATGTGTGTCAGAAAGTCGGTAAGCCGAATCAACCTGTTCCTAAAGCTCCTTTGTGCCCCATCCCTGTGGTTTCCAAGCCTTTCAAAGAGGTCATTATCGATGCAGTTGGTCCGTTACCGAGGACTCGTAGTGGGAATGAATATATTTTCACTATAATGGATAAAATGTCTCGCTATCCTGAAGCTATTCCCCTCCGTACCATTAAGAGTGAAAAAATTGTAGAAGTACTAACCAACTTTTTTACTAGGTTTGGGATGCCCAAGGTCGTCCAGTCAGACTGTGGGACTAATTTTGTTAGTAAATATTTCAAAGGTAAGATGAATGAATTGGGCATTAGACATGTGACTTCTTCCCCATATCATCCAGAAAGTCAGGGTGCTCTGGAGAGGTTCCATCAGACCCTGAAGTCAATGATAAAGAAATATTGTTTAACTCATGGATCCGATTGGGACAAGGAATTGCCTTATTTATTATTTGCCTTTCGGTCAGCTCCAAGTCAGTCCGTAGGTTTGTCACCTTTTGATTTGGTCTTTGGACATTGTGTGCGTGGTCCTCTTGATGTGGTAAGGGAATCGTGGGAAGGTGATATCCCCGACATCAGCTTGTTAGATTATGTGACAAACTTGGGTGACAAATTGTCGAAGGCTTGGAAATTTGCCAGAGAAAATTTATTGTCTAGTCAAAGAAGGATGAAATACTTTTTTGATAGAAAGGCTAAAGTGCGTAATTTCGCAGTAGGCGATAGGGTTTTGGTACTTTTGCCGTTGCCGGGTAATTCTTTGAAAGCTTCTTTCTCTGGACCATGGAAAATTTTGAAAAAAGTTAGTGAGGTAAATTATTTGGTTGAAACTCCGGAAAGAAGGAAGCCTTTCCAATTGTGTCATGTTAACATGTTAAAAGCATATAAGGAAAGAGAGAAAGTTATTCCGATAGCAGCTATTACGGATGATGTTTCACATAATAATAATCTTTATTCCTTTTCAGAGGGTTTTAATAATGATAATTATGATAATGAAATTTGCTTGTCTAGTAATAAGAATTATTTGGAGAACTTTGATGGTTTAGTCTCCCATCTCAGTAGCGAGAAACGAAGGTCTTTAAGAAAACTGGTTATGGGTTATAAAGAATTGTTTTCAGAGGTACCAGGTCGTACGTCTATTTTGGAACATGACGTGGAGGTCGGGAATGCCACCCCCATAAAACAGTCCCCTTATAGGTTAAACCCCTTTAAAGCTAAGGTAGTAGCCAAAGAAATTGACTATATGTTAAAGCATGGTTTAATAGAGCCCAGTAAAAGCCCATGGTCCTCTCTGGTAGTGTTGGTGAAAAAGCCTGATGGTGATTTTCGTTTGTGCTTCGATTATAGGAAAGTTAACGAAGTCACGCAGACAGATTGTTATCCCTTGCCTCGGATTGAGGATTGTATCGATCGCATTGGAAAATCAAAGTTTATCAGTAAATTTGACTTGCTAAAAGGGTATTGGCAAGTTCCTTTATCAAAACGGGCCAGGGCTTTATCTGCTTTTGTGACTCCACAAGGGTTATTTCAATGCCGTGTAATGCCGTTCGGTATGAAAAACGCTGCGGCTACGTTTCAACGTTTAATGAACACATTGGTGTATGGTTTAGAAGGTTGCGTTGTGTATATTGATGATATCGTAATTTATAGCGATGACTGGGAAACGCATCTGAAGCGTATTAGGGCTTTATTTGAGGTTTTAAAAAAGGCTGGGTTAGTAATTAATTTGAAAAAAAGTGAGTTTGTCAAAGCGAAGGTAATCTATTTAGGGCATGAGGTTGGTGACGGTAAGGTGGCACCTAAACAAGCCAATGTAGAGGCCATTGAGAAAATATCTATACCAAAGTGTCGAAAAGATGTCAGAAAATTCCTGGGTCTAGTTGGTTATTATCGCAAATTTGTGAGGAATTTTTCTGACATTGCTGATCCGCTCACTAATTTGCTGAAGAAAACTGTTCCTTTTAATTGGACTCCTGAAACGCAAAGGGCATTTGAGTGTTTAAAAGGTGTGCTTCTTAGTTTCCCCGTTTTAAGGGCTCCGGATTTCGACCTGCCTTTTTCGCTTGCCACTGACGCAAGTGATGTCGGTGTCGGAGCGGTCTTATTACAGAACGACGAGCAAGGCGTTTCTCACCCGGTCGCGTTCTTCTCAAAAAAATTGAATTCCGCTCAACGAAAATATTCGACAGTCAAGAAGGAGACACTCGCACTCATTCTGGCTATTAATAATTTTTCCATTTATCTTTCTTCCACAGGAACTCCAATAAAGATTATGACTGACCATAACCCCTTGACCTTCATCAATAGATACAAAAATAAAAACCAACGTCTGATGCGTTGGAGCCTCATGTTACAGGAGTGGAATCTAGAGTTCACTCATGTCCCGGGAAAAGACAACGTTGTGGCCGATGTTCTCTCTCGCAGCGTTGAGTAGGGGAAGATTCTTGCAGAGGGCTATGCGGATATTAAGGTAGTATCTGTATCGTTCTAGTTACGGTGTGTGTACTGTTGAAGTAGGTGCTTAGGTTTGTATTGTAAGAGTAGATGAATGTGTAACAAATATGTATTAATTATAATTTTCCTTTACAGGAGTTCTCTAAATGCCTTGGGCTATAAAGTTAAGATTAGTTTAATATTGAGGTCTTAGGTAAAGGTAGAAGGTGCTACTCGGTGTTTATATTTTGTGACAATGTTTATTGTAATGAAGGTTGGTGAAGTACTTCTAATGCGTTATGGAATGAGTGTTGTAAGAAACAAATGGGTAATATCGTAAAATTGTTACTGAAAAGTATGATATAATGATGTTGGTATACAATGATGTTGGTATTTGTTGGTCTTTGGCACATGGTATAATACGCTGAGGTGATTAATTTGCTGATTAGGATATTAATCAGAGAATTTACATTGTTAGCGGACAGCTACTAATCCGGGCATTCTTGGTTTTCAGGCATAATTACGCTTCACGAAATTTTGTGTGTTAGGATTGCGCAGGGGAAAACTGTGTTGGTTTTCTCTGTGTTGTCCAGTGTTAGTGTATGTATTCGGTAGGACACTTTTATAGTGATATAGTGTTGTCACTGTGTTATCAGGACTATTGTTCGCTGAACATTGTTGCAATGAGCGATGTGAAACAAAGTGAAACAACGTTGAGTGTGTAAATTATGACCTATGAACAGTTAGGCTATATGGAGTCCGGATTAGAGCATTGTAGCTCTTAATTATGCATATACTTATGTGAGAGTTTTGAAGCTCTTGGGTTTAAAATAATATATTTAGCAATGGTTTTTGAGGTTTTCTGTGTTATAGATTTTCCATTGTATTAATGATATTTTAATTTAGATACCTTTGTGAGCTGCATCCTTGTTCCTTTGCCACCCCTCCTGTTGGATATCAGGTTTTGTAAGTTTTATTTTTTTTTTGCAAATTCATACCTTTGTTTTTTTCCTTACAGGGTTGCATAAAACCTTGTGTTTGGCTTGTCGGTCTTTTCAATTACTATTTAGTTTTTTTTTTAAATATTCCAAGTTATTTACTGTAAAAAAAAATATATATATATGTATATATTTTTTTTCTTTTGGGAGAGGAGGTGTCACTTTGTTGTGTTATTTTATAATTAGTCATTTTATTCTAGTTTTTGTAAAGCATATGAACTGTATTATTATCCATTTAGTTTGTAATTGATAGGTTGTTCTTACTTTCCGAATACCTTCTCCTATCTGAACCCCCTTCTCTTTGTGGATGCATCTTTGCTTTTTTCTGTCTTAATTGGGTAAGTGTGTTGGTTTATAAATCTTTCAGGTTGATTGGTGTTCATTAATAATTGTATTCCGAGGTTCAGGAATAACTTCTGTCTGCATATTTTTGTATTAAATTTAAGTGTTTTTGTGGTGTTTCGTTTTCCCCCATGAATTGATTTTTGCACTATTAATATTATTTGAGAGCTATTCCACTGACTGTGGACTTAGCTTGTGGTTGTGAACAGAGTTTGATAAGAGTTATTTAATTTTTAGTAACGGAGGAAAAGGACCGTTACAATATATATATATATATATATATATATATATATATATATATATATATATATATATATATATATATATATATATATATATATATATATATATATATATATATACATACATATATATATAAATATTATTATGATTAGCAAGAATTCGCTAGCAAATTGCCTCCCCTCCCCCCCCTCCTTTGTTGTTGTTGGTTGTTCATTTACTGCCAGCCGGCCGATCGATAGACCATCTGTCTATCAACTTAAAAACAAGGGTTAAAAGATTAAAGGCGCTCCCATTTTTGATAAAGATCTTTCCTTCGAGGCAAAAGTAATCTGGCTTGGGTGCTTCTCCTACAGGCCAAAACCTCCCCTGCGGGCAGCAGGTGCAATGAGTCAAAGCATCTGTGGTGGACGCCCCCCTGCCCCATAGGAGGGGATAAAAAGCAGAAACCCACGAGGTCGACACACACACGCGGGCTGGAAGATATGGAATGAAGACGTCCTCAACACCTGACCCCTTCGATGCCCTTGCATCCTAACCACGTGGCCCTTTCCAAAGTATACTTTTCCTCGTGCCCTTCGACCGTATTCCTCGAGCCCACACGCCATTGCTTGGAGTTTCGAGGAGTCCCCATCGCCTTGCCCCTTTACGGAAGCCCTTGCATCTCACCACGTGGAAGAAACTCGTCCTCGGAAATCGCAAGTCATCCACGGACCGCCTTCTACGCGCCCTCGGAAAATCTGCTAAGGTAAAGTGCCCTGGAAGAGCCCCATTTCAGTCACGCTTTTGTCTCGTAATATTTTCTTAAAGAGAAAGCCAGAAATCTCCCTTGTCTAATGTCCGTGCGCCTCTTGCATCGGCAGTATTAATTCTTTATTACTCCTTTGGCACCCTCAGTGCAGCTTCGAATTCATTATTCTTTTGTCTATTTTCATTACTGGCGTATAATGTGCATATCTCTCATTTCAGAGGGATCCTATCGTGGAAGCTTCTCGGACTGTGGCTGGAATTCCCCAGTTTCATTCAATCTACTGAGTTCCTCTTTCCCGTACTAATGTCATTTATGTAAATACACTACTTTAAATGTGCCCACGTGTTTTACGTAATATTTCCCTCAGTAACCAGAGCCCTATGCTCATATGAAATTCTCCTTTGTTTTCCTCTTTTTTTTTACGTTTTCCCGTACCCACGAAGTCAGAATCACAAGGCTAAATTACCTTAAATTGTTGCTATCTGTCTCACAGAGCATATTTCAAACTAAAACCACGGAAAAACGTAAATATATATATATATATATATATATATATATATATATATATATATATATATATATATATATATATATATATATATATATGTGTGTGTGTGTGTGTGTGTGTGTGTGTGTGTGTGTGTGTGTGTGTGTGTGTGTGTGTGTGTGTGGAAGGAAATGCCAATGCAAATTTAAAAAGGGTGAGGAGTGGATCTCCACCCCTTTACCGACTGGGGTTTAGATAGCATCCGAAATATATGGATCTTTTGTTCCCTCTTTTATTTTATTTATTTAAGTATTTACTTCGTCATTGTATTTGTTTTTGCTGTTTTCAACGTTCCTTTTACTGTACCTCCTTTCATATTCTCTTTCTTTCATCTTACTTTCCACCCTCTCCTAGCAATTGATTCATAGTGCAGCTGCGAGGTTTTCCTCCTGTTACGCCTATCAAACCTTTTACTGTCAATTTCTGATTCAGCGCTGAATGACCTCATAGGTACCAGTGTTTGGCCCTTAGCCTAAATTCTATATTCAATTCAATTCAACAAAAAAATTTTTCACATAATATATGATAAAATATATATCTAAATTTTATTCATATTTATATATAATTTACATGTAACTATATATATACATACATTACATATATATATATATATATATATATATATATATATATATATATATATATATATATATATATATATATATATATATATATATATATATATATATATAAAATATATTTGTCTTCAGGAGCTGAATGATTCTCTTCTCAGTTCTTTCCAGCTGGCAGGAAGGTGTCCTATCTTCGGTATGTAGCTGAAAAAACTAATTGTTCAATCAATTCAAGAATTTTTATTTTTGTTTCCAAAACATCTCTAAACCTTCACTGTTCTATCACTAGAGGAGGCTCAGTAAAAGAAGCAAGACAAGAACGGGGGAAGACCAGATGTGCCAATCACTTGCATTGGAAACTTACCTAACTTTTTGCCTACAAACAAGATGACACAACAGGGGAAAATGGCTAGTCTCCAATACTGAAAACTTAACAGATTCATACGGACAAAGTGGCGATGGAAAATGGCTTAATTATTCCGGACTTGGACACAAACAACAAGTGTCCTACAGACAAAGTGGCAAAATATTCAGTGGAAAATGACTCATGTTCCCACAGACTGGGCCACAAGAGTCCCAGAAACAAGGTGACAGAACAATTAATTGAAAACTGATCAAGTCCTCTACACTGGGACGTTCAACCAACAAACGACCTGAGCGTATGTGGCAAAACGGTCAGTGGGATCAGATCAGTTCCCCAAACTGTGACACTTAATGAACAAGCCACTACAGCCAAGAGAAAGCAGCATGTGGAAAAAGGGATTAAGTAACCCAATTTGGAACACGTAACCAACAACTGCTCTATGAGCAAGGTGATAAACAGTAAATAGATTGGTGCACTTAGCCAATGAGTGGCCAGCAGACAAGGTGTCAAAACAGTCAATGAAAAGTGACTTAGGTTCCCAGCCATTAAAGACCCAAGCGTTGAGTGTATGGCCACTAATCTCCCTGGCGTAGTGAAGTACTGTACTCCCATACGAATGCTGATTTGGTAATTTCAAGCATTTTCTGGGTTTGCATTTATTTTTAGGTAAATATGTCGTGTACCCCCAGTTTTTTTGATTTTCTTTCGTCTTTCACAACTTGGTGTGCAATTACTCACAGAGAAAAATAATTTAACTATTACGACTGTCAAAAACAGCCATGAAAAGTTCCAGTAGTCGATTTCGAATATCTCAGAGATAGCAGATATTAACTTTTCAGGGGTAGTGTGGATGTACGAATGCTATCAAGGTGTATTGTATGTGGAGTGGCTTGACGGACGATAAGGAGGTTGTAAGTATAGGATCCGGCACGACTATTTAAGGTTGTTGTTAGTAAAGGGGAAAAGGGAGGAGGGACAACACCCTTGAAGGGACCAACTCCATTTAGGATGATAGTCTCAAGGAACTTTAACATTTGAAAGCAGAATTGGTTTTGCCACCTTGGCTTATTCATTGCACTAAAATCAATCATGAGCAAAATGCATAAAGAAATATTATCGTTAAACTTTTAACAATCTGACTTTCAATTTCTTCAAAAAGTTACGCAAATGATAAGAAACTTAATACCGTTTTACAGACAGAGCTTCAAAAGCTCAATTATTTGTATTGGTTACTTAGTAAGAATATATCCTTGTAAGATTATCACATTATTTAATTATGCAAGCTAGCGATGCACAAGGCCTTCAGAAATACAAGATTCACCAAAGTGACTTTTCATAGAAGGCAAGTAAGGAAGTAAGTAAGTAAAGTAAGCAAGTCTCCTCCTCGCCTTCTGGAAACGAGCTTAAAAAGGCCGAGTGCATCGTGGAACTTCCTTGGCGAAGTAAACGGGGCAAATGAAATAATAACTTCCCTCCAAGACTCTCTGCTGTCAGAGAAAACACACACACACACACATATACACATATACACATATACACATATACACATATACACATATACACATATACATATATACATATATACATATATACATATATACATATATATATATATATATATATATATATATATATATATATATATATATATATATATATATATATATATATATATATATCATATATATATGTACATATACAAATATTCCTATAATTATACATATATACAGGTAGATACACACAAACACACACACACACACACACACACATATATATATATATATATATATATATATATATATATATATATATATATATATATATATATATATATATATATATATATATATGAATTTTTGTCGTTTATACACACGTGACATTTTTAATATTTCCAATAATATCCATTTCAGTATCTCTAGGAACAACTTCTACCCAGGGGGAATCATAACTGGTGGAGCTTCGTCGCCGGCGGAGTGGAATGACAGGTGAGAAGACCATTTGCAAGCACACAGGAGGATTTACAGGGCAGTCAAGAAGACAACGAGAGGGGAAAGAAGACATGGAATAAAAACAGAGGGGAGGAGATGAAAAGGAACTTTAGAGAAAATCAAAGCATTCCACACAGAGGTCAATGCAAAGATTAAGATTAACTGATAAATTTATCCTACGCTACTGCCCACCAGTCAACCCAACTATAAATGGGTACCAACACCTGCTTGTGTCAAGGAAGAGGGTACACGGCTAGCAACCTCACACTCAAGACTACCTGATAAACCAGAAAGCTGTACGTTTCTGAAAGCTGCATCTCTCTGAAAGCTGAACCTTCTGAAAGGTGTAC